>JALPQD010000099.1:1035000-1217500 GCA_023101885.1 Typhlomys cinereus | reverse complement strand
CTCGGACCCTGTTCTGTGTGGTCCTGTAATGTCACTGCTCCAAGCCGGTTCCTTCCTGTGTCCTCTGATGATGACCGTGCCTTCCACAGGACTGACTCGCGGGGAGGACCAGAGAGAGAAGAGGCGGACGTCCCGCAGAGGGCCGCTTCACCAGCTTCCCTGATATCCTCGAGCGCGCATCTAGCAAGGGCCTCTTCTGCCTCTTTGGTTTCTTTATGCAGTTATTAGTGGGCGGGTACAGAGCAGGACTGTCCCGAGGATGGTGCGTTGCTGCTTTTCAGGGGTGACAGATCCTAGGGTGACCTAGGTTCGAGGTGCCTTTGAGGGGGTGCAATGAATGGACCTAGTGGAAGCCCAGGCCACTTGAGCTGCCTGGTGGCCTCAGAAGCCCTTTTTCCTGTCTTCAGGGAGGCGACGTGGGCCAGTGCACAGGCATGAAACATGACGATAGCTCAAGGCTCTTGGTCTCTGCCCATCATCAGGTACCTGACCGTAGGCAGGAACACGCCTCCAATGAGATTCCATGATACTCCACGAGATCCCTCACCCTGAAGGAGGGGGATCAGCTCTTTTCTCTACAATCCTCTCCCCAGCACCTGGAAGTATCTATCACCTTGTAGGTGCTGACTGAGTAATTACGCACTTGCTCATCACAGGTTACTGGGGATACTCAAGAAGAGATTCAGGCCAGGGATGTAACTCAGTGGTAGAGCACTTACCTAGCATGCTCACAGCTTTGAATTTGATCCTTAGCAACACACACACACACACACACACACACACACACACACATCACGCACACCACACACGCACACACAAGAGAGAGAGAGAGAAGAGAAAGGGATTTTCTGTGTGAGTGTGTGTGTGTAAAAGGGCACTGTGTGTCCCTGGGGAGGGCCCAGGGTGACATGGGAATCATCCTGGATTGCTCTACCTTCTTTTTGCTTTGCTGTGGTATTTCTCAGGCTCCACCTTCCAGGGCTGGAAGTACAGGCCACCACCATTTCTGCTTGGTATCTGAACCCAGGTCCTGCTTGTGAGGCAAAGGCTTAACCCCTGAGCCACCTCTCTGTACCCCAAGATTTAATTTTCATGTCCTGGAATATTCCATTTGTCTCCCACTCCTTAGCCCCTTCTTTTCTCAGTATCAGGCACTCACACATCACTTCCATGCTGTTTATCAAATTTGACAGCCACTTTATCAGTGTGGACATTCTATAAATTGCTTCCTTTTCTTTCAGTGTGTTTAGTTTTGTTCCAGGGATGTCTGAGGTTGGCTTGGTGCTTTGTGTTGGTGCGTTTCATTGGCCCTTGTTTTGCTTTTGAGACAGAGTCTCGTGTAGCCCAGACTAGCCTCAAACCTAGTATGTGGGGAAAAAAAATGGCTCTGAACTTCTGATTTCAAGTGCTGGGATTACAGTGTGTCCTCTCCCCACCATCCTTTCACTGCACAACTATTAAAACACTGGAACCTCAGCGCCCCATGTAGCCCCGCCCACCTACTCTCTGAGACTCATCCTACATCTTCTCCCCACATCTGAGGATCATTTTCAGTGTGTGCCACGTGGCAGTTGTTCCCCCACCCCCCACTGTAGGAGTGAGCGCTGAGCCTCCTTGAATGTGCTTCGCAGAGGGTCCCGAGTAACAGAATGACCTCCTTCAGAGCGAAGCTTATGCCGTCGGACGTGTACAGTGCCTGAGCCTGATGTCCTGTGATTCCCTGGGGATAACACGCTGTATCCCGGGGCCCCTGCTCCTTACCTTTCATTTGCGCTCATCATCGAGTCAGGTATCCTGACTTGGATCGAGCTGCCAGTCTCCAGCAGGAAGCAGGTGTGCTCTTTGTCTGGGAAGCTTGGCCCTTGGTCCTTCCGCATCCCACATTCCCTGGTATGTTTCCAAACGCGGGCCTTCTTTCCCAGGACTTCTCTGGAAAACCGTAGCATGGCCGGTTCTGACTAGGAAGGAGGTGACCACGGAGGGGTCCTCCATGTCGTGGGGTAGAAGCAGGTTCCCTTCTGCCTCCAGCAGGAGCTGCTGCTCCTTGGCACGGCGCCTGGCTCTGGTGTCACCGGCTCCCGATCAGCGCTCCTGCTTCCCGCCTCGCACGCGAGCCTGTCTTCTTCCTAGCAGGAGTCTTAGCTTTATGTCCCCACGGCACTGGGAATGGTGACTTCTGTGCTGGGCAGATCCGAGTGCAGCTAACAAGCCACCTCTGGTTTTCATGCTCATTTCCCATGACTTGCCGCTGCTTGGCCGAAGCACAGTATGGTCGCCAGAGAATTAACGGCAGCTGTAAACATGTAGAGCCACATCCCAGGTACTGATTTGGCTGGTGCTCTAGAAGATTCCACTCTTCCCTCATTCCTCCTCCCCTTCCACTTGCACCTTAGCGATTACACTGGGCTCGAAGTGACACGCGGGTAATCCAAAATAACCCCCATTATATTAAGGTTAGGTGATCAGCAACCTAATTGCATTCACAATCTTAAAACCCCTTTGCCATATTCATGGAGCATATTCTCAGACGCCAGAGACTTGGATGTGGACATCCTTGGGGGCTTCTGTCTGTTGTCCACAGTGACCTACCAAGAGGTACAGCGGCGCCGTCCTTTGTCATGAAGCTTGTGCAGCTGGTGGTTCATCTGGGGCATCTGGTCCCTGTGTCCAGCCCCGGCTCACAGCTGGCTCCTGCGGCGAATGTTTTCTGCCACACCTGGCTCTGACCTGGACTGCAAACCAAGCCTTGTAGCTCCCGCTCTATCCACAGCTGACGGTGTAAACAAATCACTAGAGTAGGGACTAGCTGTTACCTTTGTAAAATGGCGTCTTGGTTTCACAACTTCATGGCTGTCATAAACACTTGACTCAAGCCATTTAGGGAAACAAAGGGACTTTGATCTCAGCCTACAATTCCAGTTTATGGTCCTTTATGGTGGGAGAGTTACTAGCAGAGGCCAAGAGAACTGGTCACACTGTACCCTCAGCAAGCGCAGAGGACAAAGACCCATGCTGTGTCCTGGCTTTCTAGCTTGCTGTTTGCCAAAATGCTTCTCTCTCCGTCTTCTCCACCTGCCCGGGACTTGTGCATCATTATGAGCGGGTCTTCCATTATATAAGACGGTCTCCTGAAAGCTTGCTTCTGTGGCTACCTTGACTAAGTAATTCCTCAGAGCCCACTTTACAAGTGTCAGATTGATATCCTAAACTTTCACCACTAGCTGTCAATGAACTATTGAACTGGGAATCTATGAAATATCTCTCATGGTATGACTTAGAACTTTGGTGTTTTTTAAAAAAATTTTTTTCGGGGGGCTGGAAGTAGTCTGTAAATGCTATGACTTGGGACCCTGCATCCTAGGGCATCTGTTTCTTTAAGAGGAGGAAGGAAGAGTTGAGTCACTTCTGAGTCTCCTGCCCTTTGGTCTCTGAGTCTATAAAGTATAGCAATGGTTTCTTTGATGAGAAGCTTAAAATAGGAAGCCTGACACCCACACAACCTTCAGGCTGGTCTACTGCACAAATTTCCAGAGGAAAGGTGATCTACCATGGGGTGGCCAGGTAGGTACCATTCTGCCAGTGAATGCCAATGAATTCATTTCAGAGCCTGAAATGAAAAAAGCAACAAAAAGTCTATAGGGACACTTCCGCTGGCTAGCACCACGGCCACAGGGAATGGTTTGAATTTAGCCCTGTCATCTCTAGACACTGCAACAGACAGAGAAGGCAGGTCAGCAGACGTGCAAATTATAGCCCAAGATTCTGTCGCCGAGGGCCCTGAGAACAGGTAGGTGAAGAAGGAAAGGCCAGAATTTGGTTTCAGGAATAAGCTAAGTCACACACACACACACACACACACACCTCAAGCAGGTCTGATCCCTGCCCCCCCAACTTCTTGCTTGCAGGCAACCCTCTTTAGAACGGGCCACCTCCGGACTTGCCCTCTGCGGGCATTTTACATGCCCACGCCTTCCTCGCGTTGCCACGCGGGATGGAGAGCGCCGCGGAAAAGCTCACAGTAAAAAAAGTCATCTTGATTCAGCTTCTTGGAAGAAGTGCGCGGGGCATTCGGTCCCTGTGCCCGGCTCCCTGGCCCCTCGCGTCCGCGGGCCCCTGGGTGCGCGTGGGCGCGCCGGCCCGGCCCGCGCATTCCTGGCCGGGGAGGAGAGCCCGGCGGGCGCCCTCGCGAGCAGCTGGCCGCCCGGCCGGGCTCGGAGCGCTCGCGGGGGGGGGAGGAGCCTGGCCCGCCGCTGGCTCCCAGTCATTGGCCTTTTGTGCTGCAAACTTTCCGGGAGCCCTGCGCGGAGTCCGCGCCCCAGCGCCGTTGCCCCGGGGAAAGTTTGCGTCTCTGGGGCCACGCCACGGAGGCTCAGCAAGTACGCGCGAGGCTCGGAGCCCTCAGCCTGTCTGGGACGCTTTGGAAGTGGGGTCCCCAAAGGAAGGCGGCTCCGTGAGGGCCACCCCCGATTGCCCCTGGCCGGTAAGTGCGCAGCAGTGACCTCGGTCACGGCGGGCGGGAGTCCGGGGCTCCCGCAGGTCTGGAGACCAGCGACCCCAGGACCTTGGCCGCCAGACAAAGGCTTGCTAGAAGGTAGATCGGTTCAGCTTTTCCTAAGCCGGACTGGTGTAAAGTGACCAGATGCACTGTGTGTTTCTTGCCGGTAAAGGAGTGTGTGCTGGGGAACTGGTGGGACCCGAGAGCCCCCTGTTCCCTGGCGGGCCACGAAGGGACAGCACCCGTGGGTGGAGTACGCATGCCAGGGTCTCCCCTGGATCACCGCCTGGTTTGGAGACCCACCCAGGGGATTGCCTCTGAGCCATCGCCTCTGGACTCCTGTCGGATTTGTGGGGGTCCACCGGGCCTCTTGGGGCACCCCTGACGGCCACTTGGGTGCGTGTGGAAGAGCCTTAAAGGTCTGAGCTGGATTTCCTCCGAGTTTGGGACTTTTAAATTCTCCAACAGTTACGTCAGCCCGGCAGAGCGCACTTCAGGGCTCCGGCGCAGCACGTGACCCAGCGCCCCCCCTGCCCCCCTCCCCGGCCCTCCCCTGTCCTTGGCCTTGAGCCACTTGCCTCACGGCTGTGTGCCTTTGGGCGTCTGTGCAGGCAGCTTCAGAAGTGCTGCACCTCACGGGGCTCGCTGGGCACCCACTGTTTGCACGCAGCCCCGCCACTTGGTTGTGCTCCGCAAGGTTCCACTTTCTTCCTTTTTTTTAAATGTGCCGCACCATTAAAAACGTGTTCTGGGGCTGCGAGACGGAGTGATGCTGAAAGAGACGTTGTGGAAGAGAAACTGAAGTTTGCTGAAGAAGGAGGGAAGGAAGTGTGCATATGTGTGTGTACATATGTGTATGTGTGTACATGTGTGTACATATGTGTATGTGTGTACATGTGTGTACACGTGTATGTGCACCACCTGTCCAGCACCCCAGGGAGTCTGCCGCCTGTTTTATCTCAGGCAGGAGAATAGTTCTGTTACAAGGCAAAGGTCTCTCTTCATTCATATTTCTTTGATCCCCTGCGGAGGCCACATTTCAAAAACAATTTCCTTTCTCTGTGGCCAATGACTTTGCCTGAGGTTGTGACTCCCGGGCTGTGTTTCCTCTGGTTTCCATCCATTCAGATCCACATGTAGATTACAGAGATGAATCCTCTTCTGGCTTTTAGGGTGACAATGGATGGAACTTCTCAGAAGGGTTGGTTGGAAATTGAACGGGACTCTCTTCCCAAGGCAAGCCTCGTGAGATTAGGGCAGGCCAGCACGGACCAGTGCTGGGCGGGGAGTGGATTCCCACGGGGCTGCTCTTCACAAGCCCTGCCCTGGCCTGGCACTTCCTTCCAAGGAGAGTTGGAACAGGAAATAGGCCAGCAGCTGTCCTCCTTGTACAATCACCAGGGTGGCCGCAGTCCCTGGGGCCTATTCTTGCCAGCACCTCATTAAAGACTGACCTGAGCCGGGACAGGGCTGTGCGCCTGTCGTCCTGCTTCCCTGGAGGGTGTATTGGAGGCCAGCCTGGACCAGATATCAAGACCTATCTCAAAAGAAAAAGGAGACTTTTAAAGTCCCCTCAAGTTTCAGGAGTACATGACCTGTTTCGTGTTATGCTCATTCATAGACGGGCATTTCTGCTTCGGAAATCGTGGGTCAAATGTCGCCCTTGTGAAACCTAGATAAAATTAACCCCTTTCCATCCAGACCCCTTCGTCTCTCTTTTGTTTGAGTACTTGGGTTATTTAAGCTGAGGTCTCATGTGACAGAGTTGAAAAGTGACAGTCAAAAGAGTCGTGGGCCTTGGCTAGGGTCATGCTTCAGTGTGGAGCCCCAACTCAGGGCCCGAGACGCCTGACCTGGTGTTCCCAGAACTAAGTCCCATGTCGGCCCCTGGTTTCATCCGGCTTTGCGTCATGGTTATTTGTTTGTTGCTTCTATGGAGACAGACGTTACTAGAGGAAAACCATGTCTGATCCACAGTATCACAGAGTGACCGGCTCCTGGGAGGGTAGACAGTGCTTGAGTTATTTTAAGACACAATCTCTGCTTTCATAGAGGTGTGTGTGTACATGCGTGTGCGTGTGTGTGCTGCGTGCGCGTGAGACAAATCTGAACTTTACACATGTTGAGCAGACTTTGGTTGGGAGTGCCACAGGAGCAGGCAGCACTCAGGAGGGAGGCTGTGTCCATGTCTTGGTGGGCACTATGGGCATCTAGCAGGAGAGAGTCAGGGATGCATAGGACAAGCTGTACAACCAGGAATCGTCTCACCAGAATACCAGGAGGGACGTGGGCAGAGGATACTATAAAGATCTTAGAAATCAGAGAGATACTTTTTGGGGGGCCAAGGAAAGTAGCTTTTGGGCTGGTCAGGCTCGAAGCTGTAGGTGGAGATGAGGCTCGGAGACAGTGGGCGCTTGGTTGGGAGTCTGAAGAAGCACCTGTGTGCATTGGTGTGTGTCCTCTTGGGATTTGGTCCCCAAGCCAAAAGCCAATGGTCTTGGGTCACCGTGGCCGGCAGACTCTTGGACTTTGCCCAGATAATCAAGGGAAAGCTTAAGGAGTTGGCGATCGAGTCAATGGCTAAGACTGCCAAGAGGAGCAAACTAAGGAAGAGAAGGTGGCGGGTCCTTCCGGCTGTGACCAAGGTCTGTGAAATCTGTCTTGGTGACTGAGGTTTTTCTGCCGCTCTCCTTGGAGGTCACAGTCCTGGGTTTATAGCCTCAACCATCATTTCCACAGCACCTCCCCGTGATGACAAAACATCCCGAGAATTATGAGATCATTTGACAGAGACAGAGGCCTGAAAACAAAGATCTGGAGACACAAGTGTGTGCAGGGCTCAGCCTCTGAAAATAGAGCCGTGGTCTCCAGAGAGGATGGAGTGATTGATTTCCACAGTGGTCCCGTTTCAGACCTGGTAGGACTTGGCTGCGCCCGCCTTGCCACCTCCGGGGGCCACTGTGTTACAGGGTTTTAGCCTATGACTTCGCGATGGCTCCAGGGCCGCCAGGAAAGAGAAAGCGGAGTTCCTAAGGCTCAGTTCCCCTGGGGCGGGGAGGGGCGGGGTCAGAGAAGTCAGGATTTAGAGACTCACCCCATCCCAGGGACCTTGCCTTGGTCCTCAGCAGCTGGATGGCCCTGAGCTACAGCTGAGTCACTTTCCTTCTCATTACTCACAGGACTGTAGAGGCCAGAGAAATCACAGGTGTGAAAACACAGGCAAACTGTAGAGTGCTTTGCAGAGGAAAAGTCGCCTCATTATCATTAAGGGACCTGTTGTCTCAGAACTGTGGCTCCTATGGTTCCTTCCACCTTGCGTTCCAGCCTCCCTTTAATTGTTCAGTTACATTTTCCCTAGAAAGCAAGTACAAAAACTATGAAGCCCACGTCTGTTCTCACAGAGAGCAAGTCTGAGAAACTGATTGAGCCATGCCTTCATTAGCTCAGCTATTCCAGGCCTACTAACACCTCTCATTTGGGGTCCTATCCATGGCTGGTCCCTGAGGTCCAGGAGCCATCCTTCGGTTTGTCTCATTTAGACTTGAAGGCTTCTGGACACCATGCTTGGTATTTAAGCATCTTGATGTCATAGTGGTGTGTGTGTGTGTGTGTATGTGTGTGTGTGTGTGTGTGTGTGTGTGTGTGTAGATGCACATGCGTGCTGATTTTATATCATAACTGCCCCTCAGAGGGGGCACATTCCAACCTAAGTAGGGGCAGCAGTAAGTTTAGTTCCCTAAGTCTCAGTAGCATCCTTTCTGTCTTCCTTCTGTGGCTGGCAAATCCCGCCTCAGTCCTCTGGCTTCTCCTGGTTCACCAGCCTGCTTGGCCAGATCGGGAGAAGATCAGGCGTTCCCTCTCCTGCCTTGACCGAAGCGTGTGGAAGTTCACCGCTACCACTTACCTACTGAGACATTTGATTTCCAAATGTTCTGTTATGTTACCAGAAGTCGTAGGTCAGGGGTCCAGCTTAGGGGGCTGAGCCCCTTGAGAGTCCAGTTAGAGTCATGGGTGGTGGTCCAACAAGATAGATGCTCATTTATTCACAGTAGGAAAGAAACGTGTGACCGGGGACCAGAGCCCTAACCTTGTCTGGGGGGGTACTAAGAAGAGCTTCGGGGTTACACAGGAAAGAACCAAAGGTAGGGCTCGGGGTGGATGGAAAGCGTATGCGTCGTCCAGCAGACTGGCAAGACCGTGGTCTGATTGATGGTGGACGCACACCGGGCTCCTCAGGGTCCTGCTGGCTCAGGGGAGAAGTCACAGCTGGAGGGACCAGTTCGATGCTGGAAGAAATGGTTGTTCCTGGAATAACCTATGGGGTCAGCCTCAGTTTATCAGGAGATGATCTGCCTTCAAGACCACTCTCGAATTTAGGAGCAACTGACCTTGTATTACCAGTTTTCGGGCAGATGCTCCTTAAGCGAGTAGCATGTCTGTCTGAGGAGATGGTCAGGAATCTGACTCTGAGGTTAAAGCGGTGAAGGACAGCTACGGACCCAAGATAGGGGTCAGGGCTTTTAGCCCAAGGGGCGGTTACGTTCCTGTCACCCTTCTCTTTCCCAGATTGTCCTGTGGTCTGCCGTGCACTAGGGTGTTTCTCCTGAAGGCCCGAGGAGACCTGCCTCCCTTCTTACTCTGGGCTCGCTCTGCAGACGTTTCTCCAGCAGTTTCTTGCTGGATCGCGGATGGATCATCTTTCCTTTGGACCCGTGGGAATAAGGCTTTGTGACTGGTCTAGACATCTACTTATGGTAGAGCGAATCTTCTGTGGGGGTCATGTGGCTGATCGTGTGGTCTGGAATCTGACAATCTGTAACTCTGTAAGATCCTGGGCCTCAGTGGTGTTTTTCTTGTTAATTTAACAGTTGTTCCCTGTCTGTAGCAAAACCATGGTGGCAGCGACTAAGTCTGCAACGTGTTGTTTGTGGGCACGAGGCCTCTTCGCAGCGCGAGAAAGTTACAGGGGAGGCTCTGGCCCTATTTAAGCTTCAGCCACACAGATCTGAAGGAGGCAGCTATACATTCTGTCACAGCCTTTTCCTCTGTATCCATATGGTATTTAGAATTATTTTCTACTGAGGATCTACATAGGGGGACACTGTGCTATACCCATCTTTTTTTGCACAGATATACTTTTTTTTTACTTTTCATTGTTTTTAATTTTTTCCACTCATACAAACTTGATAGGTACCCCATTCCCCTCCCTTCTTCCACCCCTCCCTGGATCCCCCTATTTCCTCCCCCCTTTTCTACATCCTTTCCCCCCTCCCTCCCTTTTTCCCAGTACCCCCTTCTCCCCCATTCCTGGAGAATCCTTTAGTGTGCATGTCAAATTTCCTCTCTGATGAGGTGTAAGGACTCAGTGGCATTGCCTAGAGCTCTTTCTTGTGTTCCCCTTTGGTGTAGGAACACTATTGTGGCTGTTAATCCCTTGCCTCTAAGGATCCTAGTGCCTGTGATCCATGCCAGACCTTGAGGGGTCCATGATATGTTGGTCATTGTGCAGGTCATGCAACGTCCTATTATGATTACTTCCGCCCTAACTTGTATGGAGTATCTTGCATATCGTTGCATATCGGGCACTGTGCTGTACCCATTTTTTTTTTTTTTTTTTGCACAGATACACTTGTGTGTGTGTGTGTGTGTGTGTGTGTGTGTGTGTGCGCGCCGGAAGGTGCTTCAGTGTGCATGTCTTGGAGGCCCGAGGCTGACATCGGGAATCATCCTGGATTGCTCTACTTTCCTCTTGCTTTGCTCTGGGATTTCCCAGGCTCCACTTCCCATCCTGGAATTTCAGGCCACTGCTCTATCTGCCGGGTCATTTTTTCTTGGGATTCAGGGATCTGAACTCAGGTCTTTTTGCTTGAGGCAGAGGCTTTAACCCCTGAGCCACCTCCTCAGCCCTGGTTGGTTGGTTTTATGAGCCAGGGTCACGCCGTGTGACCCAGGCCGGCTGGGTAGTCCCCGAGTCTGGGCTGCATTTATTTCTCTGGTGCTGGAATTATGAGTTGGACACCACCACACCCGCCTAAACTATGTTTTTAGTTACGACAAAGCAAACCATCTGAAGTCTTCATCTCAGCCATTATAAAGCTTTCAGTTCAGTAACAGTCAGTGCATTCCCATGGGTGGGATCAGATTCTCAGACTAGTTCAATTTGCTAGGTTGAAACTTTGTATCTGGTAAGCAACCAGTTCTTTTTCTCCTCTAACCGGACAACAGCTACCATCCTTCTTCCCTTTCCTCCCTTCCTCCCCTTCTGCTGTCTGTCTGTCTGTCTCTCGTATATGTGTAGAAGAATGCATTTGAATATACTTATCTGTGCATTGGGAATCATCTGGATTGCTCTACCTCCTTGTTATTTTGCTCTGGGGTTTCTCAGCTCTGCCCTCCAGCGCTGGAAGTGCACCACCATTTCTACATAGGCTCTGAGGATCTGAACTCAGGTCCTTTTGCTTGCGAGGCACAAGGTTAGCCTCTGAGTTATTGCTCGAGCCCCTTTACTTTGTTTCTATGAACTGTACACATTTTTTGTTCTTCTAATTATTTTTTTATTATTATTTATTCAATTTGTGTGTGTGTGTGTGTGTGTGTGTGTGTGTGTGTGTGTGTGTAACCATGGAGGAATTCGGAAACTACCATGGATGCCTCCACCTCCTTGTTTACTCTGCCCTGGGATTCACAGGCTCCGCCCTACCAGGACCAGAAACGCAGGCAGCCCCTGCTTCCGTCTATATGTGGGGTCTAGGATCCGAACTCAGGACCTTGCGCCTGCAAGGCAGAGGCTTAACCCCTGAGCCACCTTTCCAGCCCCATTGTTCTTTCTTTATAGACATTCAGTCACAGACACACACATACACAGACACACACGATTTTTTGTGTGTATTTTTTAGACCTTTTTAAAAGACAGGGTCTTACCTAACCCAGGTTGACCTTGACCTTACGGTGTAAACAAGTATTTTTGAATTCCTGATCCTTTGGACTCCACCTCCTCAGTGCTGGAACTGTAGGTGTGCGTGCCTGGTTGATGCGGTGCTGGGATCAAACTCAGGGCTACATGCACGCTTGGCAAGCGCTTTCCCAGCCAAGCTGTCATTCATCCCCAGCCCTCTTCTCCCAGTTTTTCAGGTCGTGGATTTTATCCCTCCAAATCAAAGACAGCGAGTTTCATGAGCTTGCCCGGGGTTATGCATGGCTGGCAAATAGCCCAGCTGGGTTCAGGCCTGGATCTGTGTCAGAAGCTGGACTTCGGTGCTGTCCTCGCTGTCCCTGTCTATTCCACCCAAGCCCCGTGGACTCCTCTGACTTCCGTGCTGGAGTTCTGGGGGGGTCAACACACACGTGAGGCCAGCGCGCTCAGCTGTCCTGCAGGGCCGGGCCACTCACGGGCGGTGACCTTGGCTCTGTGCTGCTCTGATCAGAATGACAACTGATTGGCATGCTCCTGACCGCCTGGCTCTTGCCGCCATCTTGATGGGTTTCTTTCTTAGTCTTCTGAAAAGCGCAGCGGCTGCTCCTTCTCCTTGTGGAATGACTTTCTGTCCTCTGATCTTGCCGTGAAACCCAGTCTTTTGACTCATCAACTCTAGTAGGCGTGGAGACCATAGCACCATCCAAATGGAAGGGCTAGGCTCCCTTCCCTGCCTGTCAGGGTCTCCTGGGGGGGCTGGAGCTGAGCCACTTGAGTCACCCTCTGCCTCATCTCCTAGTTTAGATCCTCCCTCCACTCCTCCATTCCCCTCCCCCGTCCTGAGGTTGGCTCAACCTGTGGGCACCACCTGCAGCCTGCTCCAGCTGCCCCCTTGCAGGCTCGACAGGGGACGACACCTTGTGTCTTCAGGTTGTTTCAGGCCAGCCTGTCTTTGGTTTGGAGGGAACCTTCAAGACTGAATAGCCCGAGTCTTCATTTTGCGGTGGAGATATAGTGTGGCCTGGAAGGGGAAAAGTCTCCCTGACGGGCTGCTCAGACCTCCCTTGGGGTGGTGGTCCCCATGTGGCTGCTCCGTGGCCATTCTACCTCAGGGCCCTTCACTGGGAAAAATGCTGCCTGAGGCTTTCTGTCTGGGATCTGAGAGCTGGGGCCCAGGCTGAGCCTGGGTAGAGGGATGGTCTAACCTGTTTTCTGTTAATCGCAGAGTACCACAGACTAGGTAAGTTACAAAGGAAAAAAAAAAAAGGTTTAGTTTCATTCATGTTTCTCTCCGAAGTCTAAAAGCTGTGTCTGTTGATAACGGCCCTCTGGCTGGCAGAGCCCCAGCCCTGGCATCGCACATCAAGAGACAGGCAGCATCGCGAAAGGCTTCGCCACACTGCTTTTATAGCAGAGCACTCTCAAGATGCACCATTAATCCATTAGCAGCATAAGTGGATTAATCGCTCCTGAGGGCAGAACCCTAATTACCTCTAAGAGGTGCCACCTGGTGCCATCCCTTAATATCTCATCCTGGGGACTGGCCTTCTACACGAGGCAGGGAGGGATTGAGCACACGGAAGCCGTTATAGGTTGACTCGCTCTTTGAGTTCATGCCCATGTTTATGCTGCATGTGCCTGGCACATACTGCGTGCTCACAAACACAGGTTCTCTTGGCTCGCGGTCACCTGTGTCCATTCTTAAGCCCCGCCCTGCTGACTTCACATGCGGAGGATGCGCACCTGGCAAGGGAGAGCCGAGGGAAGGGCACAAAGAAACGCCATGCCTGTTGGGTTTGTACTGGTCGCACCTTCCTCTGTGAAGCACTTCCCACATGCCAGGCGCCTTGTTGGGAAGAGAACTCCCGACTGGTGCTACGATTCGCTCCAGCTGTTGCCCTGTTGGACAGATGGGGAAACTGAGGCCTTGGGCACACTTGCCCACTTGCCCAAGGCTGCACAGCTCAGCTGCTGAGGGTTAGCTCCCCCTCAGGGCCTCCTGTCGCCCGCCTCTCCCGAGGGACTGGGCCTGCCATTGTGTTTCTTATGGGCAAAGTCTCGTGCTGGAGCCCAGGGCTTCTCAGAAGGAGTCAAAAGAAGCCCAAGACCTTAGAAAACTTGAGGGCCTGCAAAATATCAAAAAACGCAGCTCATAGTTGCATGGGCAGATTTCAAGTTCAGAGGTGTGCAAAACACTGCATTGTTTCAACCTCTATGGTACTTGTGGCTGCCCGTATTTTATTCATTGTTCCATCCACCCATGCACCCACCTAAGCATCCACACATGCATCCATCCACATATGCACCCACCCATGCATCCATGCATCTATCCATTCATGCAGCCTCTCCTCCCTCTCCTTAAACCCTTTGTTGGCTGACTCTGGACTGAGCGTTCAGTAGGGACAGAAAAGGTCTCTGCCCTGTTGCTCGGGGCTGTGAGTTCCCTGCCGGCCCTGCTTCTTCCTTCCTCCTAGACGTCTCCCTGGCTCTCTGTATCCCGCCTCAGCTGTGAAGCTGTGCTCTAGACAGGGTCTGTGCGTGCTTCTTCCAGGGCTGGACCCCGGAAGATAGCGTGGGCTCCGGACGGAGGTCAGGATTGGCAGTGGGAGCTGCATTTGCACACGTTCCTTTGCTAACCTGGTCTCCTGCTTCATAAACACACCCGTTCTCGTCACGAGGGTCCTAAGGAATCACACACCACGTCTGACAAAATCCCGAGACATGGTTTAAATTTTATTTCAAGAAAACTTCTGCATGTTGTGTTTAGCTGAAGGCCAAGTCCTTGGCTTGCTGGGCTTCCTTATCTGGAGTGGAAGTGCCTCTCCTGTACTCCGGGAGGTGGGCCTCACATTACTCCCACCAGCCGCTCACCCCAGAGACCTGTGGGAGGCACCTTCCTGTTCTCTGGCTGGAGCCTGGAGCAGCCTGTGGGATTTCCTGGCTTCTGTGCCCTTGGCCCCAGCTGCAATCCTGATTGTGCTCTTGTCTCCTGCAAAAGCTGGGCTCAGAGGATGAGGCCTGTGACACGCCTGGCAAATGGAAACATCAGCCACGTTAGCTGCTCCTAAGAGTGATGCTTTTTATAATTTTGGGGATCTGTTACAACAACAAGCTCAAACCTTGGTCAAGTCCCGGCACCATCCACAGTCTTGAGGTCCCTGGGCTCCCGGGTAGGTTCATCTCTCTGGTCTGAGGGGCCTTACTGCCCCCCCCAGCCTCACTTGCCTCCCCAGCCTGGGCCCAGCCTATGGGACTGCCAGGCCACATTTGGCCCACTTCACCTGCCAGCTACAGACACAGAAACCCAGCTTGAGTGCTGAGGGACCCCGCAGAACAGAGCCGGGGGTCTGCCTGCCCTACTCCCCAGAGGATGAGGGTCCAGTCATGATGCCCCGGGGAGCCCTGGGCGCGCTCCACATGTCATGACTCTGCGTGTGTCCTGTCACACTGCACAACCCCTCTCCCCCCACCTCATGAAGATTCAAGATCTCAGAAAGCGTCCATCTTGCTGGGCTTTGACCCACCTCCAAAAAGTAGGCGGCAGAAGAGAGCTGCCCAGGACATCAGCGGTGACCGTGAGAACTGTTTCCACAGCAGTCTCTGGGAAGCCCAGCCTGAGGTCAGAGTGCACACGGTTGTCTTACTACCCAGGAGACCCAGGCAGGAGGATTACTGAGACCAGAGCTTTGGAGTAGTTTGGGCAGCTTAGTGAAATCCACCCCCCCCTCTCTTTCTCTCTGTCTCTCTCTCTCTCTCTCTCACACACACACACACACACACACATGTTTTCAGTTTGTATTAGAAAATAGGAAAACCAGGAACTTGAGCTGGGATCTAACTCAGTTGGTAGAGTACTCACCTGGTGTGTACAAGACCCTGGGTTTGGCCTCCAGAGTCATATAAAGTGGGTGCAGTGTACCTGCTTGTAATCCCAGGAGACCAGAAGGCCAGCCTCAGCTTCATGGTAAGTTTGAGACTACACGGGACCTGGAAAAAGCAAAAACAAAATGCACACACATAACAGAAAGGAAGGAAAGAAGGAGAGAGAGAAGGAGGGGGAGAGAGAGAATGAGAGAGAAGATAAAGAAAAGAAAGGAGCCCAAAATCCTGCCAGGACTGTCTTTGATATGACTCAGAATGATATAAACTCATTTCAGTTGAACCCTGACTTCCCTTAAAGATAATAAGTCGTCTCCTTTAATCCTTGTTAAGGACAAGTAAATAATGGCCTGGGAGGTCTAAGGTCTTAGTGGGAGGTATGCAGTGAATAGCGGCTTTCTGCTCCATTTCAGTGCTCAACATCCAGCAGGATCCCTGATCGCTCTGTCCCCCCACTCTGGGTGGACCTCCTGAAAGTCACCCCCACGCCCCGCAAGTGACTCGTGCCCCATCCAGCCTCGCCTGGCTCCTGATCAGCACTTGACTCCTCCCCTGCGATTCCTCTCGCGTTCTGCTCTGTAACCACGCGGGCGTTGGGTCTGCCTGCTCCGCCTCTCATGTTCGTCCGTCTGTCGCTGCTCCTGTCACCCCCAAAGCCGCAGTGCACGGGCCGACCTCCTCGGGTTCCGAGGCCTCTCTCTGCTGGTCCTGGACCCAGCTGTCCAGGGGAAGGCCTTGGGGGCTCCCACGCTGCTCCGGTCATAACCACGCAGCCTTGTCTTTGGGCGGCCGATTGCACGGCCATTTTCAGAAAAGCCAGAAGATACCCACCTTCCTTTCCACCGAGATCCCCAGTGGCTGCTGTTTTCCCAGCGGGTTCTGTCATCTACCTTCTCTCTCCTTATGTGTGTGTGATCTGTGTGGGCGTGTGGACATGCGCGTCTGTGGCCGTTACTCTTTCTGAAATATTCGAAAGCGAGTTGCAGGCATGAAGCTGGCCCTCCAAAAACACAGCCCCAAACTCTCCAGAACCCCAGTGTGCATCTCCCCCAGACAAGCTGTAACGGTTACTCTTAACTATTGCTGTGAGAGAACACTCAAAGTCGATCAACTTAAGGGAGAAGGGAGGTTTATTCAGCTTACAGTTCCAGAGGGAAGGTACAGTCTCTCATGGCAGAGGCGGCATGGCTGGCTGGCCAAAGCTGGAGGAGGCTACGTCACCGCAGACATCTTGGAAGCTGAGAGCTGCAGACTGCTTGCTGCAAAAGCCAACTTCTCCTGGAGGTAGGTGGGACTCATCCACCTCAAGGCCCACCCCTGGTGACCGCCTTCCTCCAGCAAGGCTCCACCTCTCAAGGTGCCATGACCTTGCCAAACCCATGAGACTGTGGGGGACACATTTCAAACCATGACACAAGCCCATCCTCTGGCACTGTGCCAAGGCAAACTGTCCATCGAGGAGTCTCCCCGCTCCTCAGAACCTACACTGTCCCTTTTCCCCTGGGATGCAGGCTGCAGTCCTCTGCTGGGCCCTGTCGTCCCCAGCCGCGCTCCTTCAATCTCGAATGCCACTTACCTCTCTGTTTTCCGTGACTCGTAGGAGCACAGCTGTTTCATGTTGAAAGCAGTCCTTCGACTTCGTTCATCTAGCTGTGTGGTGGGGGCAAGGAGTTGGGTCTTCTCAGTGGTGGTGGGTGGTCCGCCTGGCCAGGCTTCTTCACTGTGTCATTGTCCCTGATGCATCAGTTAGTATTTGGTGGATGTTTTCTTTTGCATGTATTTGCAAGGTGTGTGTGTGCGCGTGCGCGTATGAGAGTTCACATGTGTGTACGTGGATCTGCTTGGGGGCTCACGCACATATGCATCTGTGCACGAGGAGGTCTGACGCTGACATTGGGTGTCTTCTCTAGTACTCTATGCTTTTCTTATTGACGCAGAGTCTCTCTCCTGAACCCAGCGCTCGTCAGTCAGCGAGACTAGCAGCCAGCTTGCTCTGGGGATTCTCTGCTGCGGTGACAGGCCTGCCCAGCCCGTCCATGGGCGGAGAAACTCAAACATCAGATGTCAGATCTGAGAGATTTTGCTGTAGATTTTGAACTTTGTTTTGCTCTAGGTTAGCCTGTCACTCCTGAGCGTGTAGTCCTGTGTAACTGACGGTGGCATCTTCTGCGATCTTGCTGGGACACATGTGTGTGGAGCCCAGGGTGTGGCCCTTCAGCCTCTGTCATGGTGACTCACTTGCCCCTACAAGCTCCCCTCACATTCCAGCCACACCCAGCCCCAGGTTTGTCTGGTGCCGGCCCAGCAGCTGCTGGTTGAAATCTCTAACCAATCTTTTTTGCCTCTGAGAAAATTCCAGTCACTAGATCCAGCACCAGTAGAAGACTTTAGAAAGCATTTCTTGGAAGAGCTGTTTTATTTTTTATTTTTTTATTTTTTTATTTATTCAATTGTCATGTGTGTATGTATGTGTGTGTATGTTTGTGTGTGTGTGTGTAGAACCATGGACGAATTCGGGAACCACCGCCTCCACCTCCTCCTTGTTTACTCTGCCCGGGGATTCATAGGCTCCGCCCTACCAGGACTGGAAATGCAGGCCGCCCCTCCCTGCCACCACCAACCCCCCCCCTTCTGCCCAGCATCTATACGTGGGGTCTAGGATCCGAACTCAGGACCTTCCGCCTGCAAGGCAGAGGCTTAACCCCTGAGCCACCTCTCCAGCCCAGAAGAGCTGTTTTAGATGAAGTATTCCAGTTGCTTGGGAATTAACCGTGGCTCTGCCCAATCCTTAGCCCTGAAACTTACCTGGAGCACCAGGAAATAAGTCAGGAAAATCCCAGAGCTGATGATATTTACACACACACACACACACACACACACACACACACACACACACACATTTCTGCCTGTTCATAGCAAAAAATAAAATTGCCAATGGTTCAACTTGTGTGTCCATACACACTTGCACATATATTTTCAAATGATTATTATTTTGCACGAGAGTTTGGTAGACCGTTACTCAAAGCTTATCAGCGTTTGCTTTGTATACTGTTCTAATGTCCTTGACTGTGTTTCTCAGTCTGAAATATATTAGAAGCAGAGAATTGAAACATTCGCAGCAGGAAAGGTGAGCTCATAGGCCACAGGGTCAGCTTGAGTGTAGGGACAACACTGAGTCAAGCAGCCCTGGTGGTCTTGCAGCCCAGTGCCTTTGCTTTTACATACGGAAGCACTAAGGTCCAGAGAAGTCACGTGGCCGAGATCCCAAGGCGGGATCTGGAATCCAGCTCCTGACCTCATCCACAGTTGCTTTTTTGGTGTCCTGGCATACCGCCTCACTTAGGTCACAGCCGGCACAATGAGAGTCCAGAATGTCATCCAGAAACTATTTATGTTCAAGATCCTCCATTCAGAAAGAGTCAGGGAGGAGTCCAGTATGCTTTGAAAAACTATTCCATCCCGAAGACTTCAGATAAAAACGCCATTCCAAAAGCTATGTGGGTGGATATCCATTTTCTGGAAAGTTCTCTGTGGGACCTTCATTATCCCCAGTGGTGCTGAATGAACACAGGTGGGTGTGTTTCTATGTACAATATGGGGGGCAGGTCTAAGTCCTCATGGAGGGGGCCAACAAGAACCCAGTGATGTTTTCTGATTGTCCCCTCTTGCAAATCTTGCTGAGATAGAAATGGAAGGTAATGAGAATGTTTTGGTTAAATAAGTTTTTTTTTTTTTTTTAAATTTGCTGAGTGGTATGTATTCAGCCCAGAAATAGAAAAGAGGTAAAAAAAATCCATGAAAAAGAAAGAACATTCATAGTTTGACTTGTGGGGAAAAAAAAATGAATACCTTAGCAGTGTAGATTCTAACTTGCTTGCTGGCTCCTTTCTCTCTCTCTGTCTCTCTCTGACTCTCTGTCTCTGTCTGTCTCTGTCTCTCTCTCTCTGTCTAAACATGTAGTATACTGTACGCCCAGACATGTAAAGTCTGATTAGGTGGCTCATCCTTTTTACCTATTTCAGTTCCCAGTGGAAACGCTTGCGCCTAGATGCAGGGAGATCTGGTTTCTTCCAGCTGTTGCTGTGACTCCGATCCGTGTAAACTGTCGTGGGATTAACTGGCCCTGCTGTTGGACATGGGGGCGGCTCTTGCTGTGGGGCCCACCTCCTGGCCCCACCCTGACCATCTCCTCAAAATAACTTCTCGGCAGGACAGTGACTGTGACAGAGGCAGCAGAGTCTTTTCTGACTCTGTGTTGTCAATGCTCCTGCACTGTCTTTTCCCTCCATCGTATGACTTCAGAAGATGGTATTGTCTATAGTTTAGGATTCTTCAAATTGTGATGCACAAAGTCACGTAGAATCCTTGCCACTCTCCCTCCCTCAGGCTGACCCTCCCTTGGGCATAGCTGCGGCATGCCCAAGCATCGTCTTGGGAACAGCAGCTGGGCCCACCGAGAACAGCCATTGCGTGGGCTTGCGGCCCGGGCTAGGCCGGAGGTATTTAGAGCATCCCCTGGGCCCGCCCACTCTCTTCACTGAGAGTGCCAAGGGCAGCCATTGGTGACTGAGCGTTCAGTCGAAGCTGATCTTCTCCTCCTTCACTCGGTCTTGTGATCTGACTCCTGCCCTTTTGTCTATCCCACAGCCCTTCCTTCGTCTAAACTTTAACGTCACGATCTTTTGATGTCCCTGCAGAATGCCGCCCTCCTTCCTGATCAAATACGGATTGTCGCTTCCTGCCCTGCCAGCTCTCCTACCCTTTGGCCTCTGTGACCCAGACAAGCGTGGTGATAGGTGTGGCTGCCGAAGTCAGGCCTGAGTTTATACCCTGCTGCTGCCACGCAGCCGTTGTGCCTCTGTGATGTCTTACTCAGCCTGTCTGCAGCCTCATTGCTAAGTGGCGATGATAATAGTAGCCGCCTCGAGGGCTGTTTGACCTCGGAATATGGTGTCATTTACAAACTCTAAATGGTGCAGGTGTCCCTTGGGGACAAAGGTCACCCTCAGTCTGTCAGTCGCTGATCAAGACTTATGAAGGGCTGGGGATGTGGCCCCGTTGGTAAGATGCCCAGGAGGTATGGAGCCGGGTTCAATCTTTGGCTACATAATGTATTAGAGGCCAATGGAATATACAAAGCCTGTCTCGGAAAAAAAAGAAAAAAAAGAAAAAGATCTTATGAAACACAGCTTTGACTTTTGGTTTTTAGATTAAACAGATGTAAAATTACTTTCCCAAATTACTATGGAGTTTCTAACCTCTCGTACAGATTTCTGTGTCTACTTTGTCACGGTTCAGCGACAGATCACTCCTGGGCCAGGATTGTCTTCAGACCATGCCATGGGAAGCATAGACCCTCCTTCACAGGAAGGGAAACTGAGGTTGTGCTCGTAACTAGATAGCTTTGCAATTCCTGGGGACTGTCCTTTTGCACACATGCACTGTGCGCGTATGTGACTCTGTGTGCACGTATGTGAGTCTGTCTCTCTTTGTGTGTGTGTGTGTGTGTGTGTGTGTGTGTATCAGAGGGCACTATGTGTGCCTGTGAAGACCCAAGGGTGACTTTGGGAATCACCCTGGATTGCTCTACCTTCTTTTTGCCCCCTTCTTATTTTTTTAATGTCAGATACATGAATACCACGACTTTATAATATTTTCAACCCTGTGTCCCAGATCCCTCCCCCTCCTTTTCCCCTTACAACCTTTCATCTGCCCTGCCAGAACCCCTCCTATTTCAAATCTTTTCTCTTGTATGATCCACTATATGTCATTTAGTCTGTCTCTGATGACATATGCGTGGCCTGATTCCTGCTCCAGCAAGCACCCTAGACCAGTGACACACCCTGAAGAGAGCCCCCTCCTTTGCTCTGCCTTTCGGGGCGCCAGGATTTTACATGGCTCAGGGACCTGGATTCCCAGCCCTGTTCCTCTACCTTGTGACCAGCCTTTGATCCTCCTTGCCTTCCACACCCCAGTGGCCCAGGCTGATCCCGCTTCTGTCTTCCTGTGGTGAATCTGGATCCAGTTTCTTCTTGCCGTGGTCCGCAGCCCTTGCATAAAGACCAGGCTTAGTCGGCAGTGACCTTGAAGCTCGCTTACGTGTTGGCACATGTACATATGCTATGCTTCTATGTAAACACATCCACGGTACACATGTGTGTTGACATGTGGCTCTCTGTCTTGGTCACTTTGCTTCTTGCTGGGATCAAATACTTAACAAGAGCAGCTTGAGAGCAGAAGGGTTTATTCTGGCTTTCGGTTTAAGGTCCAGCCCCTCATGACATCAGGAACTGATCCATGGGACCCGCTACTCACATTTAGGCTGCCCTTTTCAGTTAGCCCAGTCTAGAAGCTTCCTCACAGGCATGCCCAGAGACGTGTCTCCTAGATGGTTCTAGATCCCCTCGAGTGAGTGACATGAGCCATCGTCATCTCTCTGTACACATTCTGATTTTGCTTTCGTTGGTTAGGCAGCTGTGTTCTTCCAGGTCTTACGTGGCGGCACAGAAATCTGGGTGAATAGCTGTAAATAGCTACTGTTATACTCATAGACTTTGAAGAGCGCTTAGCACTCTTCACAACAGAGGGAGAGGATACCCTGACAAGATGGAGCCTGGGCTAGCAGAAGAGTAGTGAAGTGGACAACAGCGGCCAGCCATAATATGGCGACCCTGGCAATGTTCATCCAGAATCAGGCCAACCTAATCTCTCCCTGTCCTAAGCTTAGGGAACTTCGAGAAGAGGGGGCGGTAAGATTGTAAAAACCTGAAGGTGTCCACCGTTGGACAAGGCGTTCCATTGAATACAGGAACTCACTGCAGTGAGATTTGTCCTTTCCAGACCTCATAATGACTGACATACCCACATACCCCCATAGACTATAGAGGAACTCAAGAGAGATAAGAACATACAGTGGAAATCCTGGGGACCAGAGCTGGATGAGTGAAAGAAAATGTTCCTGTCAGCAGGGTGGACTGAGAAGGGGCAACTTGGTATGTGTTGCAATTTGCCTGCATGGTTGCTGATAAATGACCATCAAACAGCTTAAGGGAACAAAGGGCTTATCCTCTCTTACAATTTTCTGGTTATAGTTCTCAGTCTAGCTTGATAGGAGAGCTCATGCCAACATCAGGGCCGAGGGAACTGGCCACACCATCACCACATAGTGGCTGTGAGATGGGCAATCCTTACTTGCCAGACCAGCATGTCTGGCCGAGTGTACACAAGGACGCCAACTCTCTCAACCAGCTCTCCGTGATTTATCCAGGGCCTAATCCCACCCACCATGGGCTGGGCCTTCCCCATCAGCTAGACAATCTCCTGCAGGTTCGCTCTGGGCTTAACTCAACCACTAATTCTCTACAAATGTGCCCAGAGCTCAGACCCTCAACAGTCAAGTTGACACCTGTGCTTCACTAGGACAGTGTGCCGCAGAGGTCTGAGGCCCCACAAGAGTAGACAAGCCAGGGGAGCCTTGGGGCCCATAGAAGTAGCCAGGCAGGAGAGTGGGAGGGAGTGGGAGGGACTGATGAAGAGAAGAGAGAGTGACGGGAGGGAGGGGGGAAGGAAGGAGGCGGGGGGGGGGAATAAGTACTCAATATGCTTGGAAGACGAAACTAAAATAAATTAATGACAAAAGAAGTCTGGGTGGGCAGGACAGACATAGTCCCCTCCTCCCTGGAGCTGGAGCTTAGCACCCCTTCGAGGGGGCGCCTGTCCCCAAGCTCCGGAGCCCCCCTCTGAGCTCAGCTGCTCACCTGGAGCCCCTCCTCGTCTCCCTTGGCAGATGCCTGTAGGTTATCTGTGGTCTAGTCCACCTCCTTTGCCAGTCTGGAGGCCCCCAGGGAGGGACCGGTCCCTGTGAGCCCTGGACCCCCAGTGCCCAGGCCAAGGCGTGGAGGGAGGATGTTGTGACAGGAGCCAGAGTGGCGGGCGGGCGGGGAGGAGTCAGGAACGTGCTGACCTCTCTCAGATCACCTGTCCGTGCGGGTGACGGCAGGTAGCTGGCATCATGGAGCAGCTCTTCATAGTGGGTGTGTTCGTGGTGGGCGTGTTCTGCCAGGCGTGGGAGAGAGACAGCGGAGGCCCAGGGCCAGAACCAGGGTTCCAGGCAATCAACACTCTCCTGGGACTTCAGTGTCATCGTCCGTCCCCCCCCTGCCCCGCAGAGCCAGGCATGGTTCTTACGTACGCACGAATTCAGTTCACACACCATACAGAAGCCCGTCTTCCTCTCCTTGCCTCCCTCCCACGATGCTCCCAATTGACTTGCCAACCTCCAGAGTTTCAGCAAATCCGAGTCCTTTGGCTGAAGCTTAGGGATTGGGGGCATCTCTCTTAGTGAAGCCCAGGAGAGAGTTGGTCTCACCTCCTCTGCTATTCCCTTGTCTTAGTTGGGGACACAGAGGGGCAGAGGAATGTCTTGGTCAGAGGATGAGGAGGACCCGGCTAGATGGCTGGCAGGAGAACTGAAGTCCAACTGGGACCCCTATCTTCTTCCTCCACCGTGGACCACGCTTTCCACAGCTTCTCTTTTGACCGGATGCTTCCTGTGGGATATGCCCTGTTGAGTGGCTCCCCAAGTCCTCCCAGCAGCGGTAGGGGGGCGGGGCGCAGTTCTCACTACATCTCACAGATGTACAGACCGAGCCACCAAGAGGTGCTCAGGCCGCTTCTGGTGACACAACCAGACTGAAGCAGGTGCGGCTGGCTGCCAGCAGCGTTCCCGACCCTTCTCCTGCAGACAGAGTTGCATTAATACAGCCCTTCCAAGATGGCCACAGAATGCAGGAAGGGAGGGGTGGGGGTGGAGGGACACAGATGCTGTTAGTGCCTAGGACCTGACTGGCCTCCCTGCTTCATCTCCCAGAGGAAGAACGGGTAGCACTCCAAGCAGGGCGAAGTCAGGATTAAAAACAGGAAGGTGGGGCCAGAGACCAGGCAGTGCGTAAGGACAAATGGACCAGCGGGCGCTTGCCGTGTCTGAACACGAGTGCAGAGAGGACTGTTGGATTGGCAGGAAAGTGGGCAGGTCCACTTGGGGCAGGGATTGGCCAATCCCTCCTTGATCGCCCAAGGTTGCTGCAGAATGCAGTCTACCCCTGTTTCCATCACCCCTGTTTCTGCATTTGCTCTTTGGGGTAGTCGAAACCCCAGTCAGCACTCAGGACACTTCCATAGTCCTTTGCTTGTTCCTGGCTGGGCCCCACGAGGCGCGGCTCTGCCCGTTGACGTTGACACTCGTGCCGCGAACAAGTGTCTTATCACTGTGGGAGAGCTTTCGGGTTCTAACTGGTGATTTTGCTTTTTGAAATGACTTCTTGGACTATGTTGTGATATTTTAATGCAAAGAGACCTGAAGAAAATTACTGCAAGAGAAGCTTGGTTCTGTCTGGCAGAAGTTAACGCAGTTAGTGTGAGTTCCGTGTTTGTGAATTGACATAAAATAGGATGTCTTTAAGCAGAATCAGTCTGTCTCTTCACATACACACACACACACACACACACACACACACACACACACACACACACAGGAATTTGTTTTGATAGTCTGGCAGATGAAAGCCTGTGTAAAGGCTCTTGGGAACTTAAACCATTCTTCATAAGGAACATTGGCTGACTCAGTGTTTGTAGACTTTTTAGAACATTGCTGTGAATAGCAAGTCGCAGATGGATACAGCTCTGCCCACCTGTTGGGGCAGCCAAAAAGGGTGTCCTGGGGATTCAGTAGTGACAGCTTTAACCTCAGAAGTGACCCTGTTCCCCACGCCAGCTAAGAATCCCTCCTCCTCCTCTTCTTGCTTAGGTAGGACAGAGGATGAGGGAGAGAGGGGGCTGCAGGGACCACCTGCCACAAACCTTGGGGGAGGTTTGCCTCCTGCAGAAGCAAGGCCGGCCCTTCAAGTTCAAAAGTTCAAGTCAAAAACATGTAACTCACTGCAGTGAGACTTGTCTTTACCAGTCCTGCATAATGACTGGCACGCCAACATGCCCCATACACTGTCGAGGGAACTCAAGAGAGATAAGAACATACAGTGGACGGGCTGCAGGGATGGCTCAGGGGTTAAGCCTTTGCCTCACAATTAGAAGGTCCTAAGTTTGGATCCCAGGTCCCACGTAAAAACGCCAGGCAAAAACAGCAGCAGCCTGCACTTCCAGCCCTGGTGGGCGGAGTCTGGCAAATCGGAGAGCGAAGCAAAAAGGAGATAGAAACAATCCAGGATGATTCCTGAAGTCACCCGTGGTCTTACAGTGCCCTCACACACACACACACACACACACACACACACACACACACACGCGCGAGAATGAATAAATAAAATCTTTAAAAAAAAGAGTACAATGGAAACCTTGGGGACTAGAGCTGGATGAGTGAAGGGAAATGCCCCTGTCAATGGGGTGGCCGGAAGAGAGGCAACTTGGTATGCCACAGAGGCCCGAACCCCCACAAGAGTAGATAAGCCAGAGGGAACCCTGGGGCCCGTAGAAGTGGCCAGGCAGGAGGGTGGGAGGGAGTGGGCTGAATTGATGAAGAGAAGAGAGGATGATGGGAGGGAGGGGGAAGGAAGGAGGCAGGGATAGGTACTCAATATGCTTGTAAAGCTAAAAAAATTAATGTTTTTATTTGCACATATCATACATAGTAGTGGATTCATCGTGACATTTAGCACATATACATCAGGGATTTTGATCATGCCACACATCCCTGTTACCCGATCTCGTCCCCTTCCCCTTCTGCTCATCCATTAACATTTTTAATCACGGTTTTTAAAAAGGTCTTTGAAGGAGATAGGGCTGAGTGCCACGGCACATGCAAACATAAAAAAAAATGTAAAAATCCTCCTGGAGTTTTTAAAAAAATAAAAATATGGAACAGATGAGAGGACCCCAAAAGGTTTTTTTGTTTTTATCTGTTTGTCTTTGAGTGGACCCAGCCGTCTCCCAGAGGGGAGTGGAACTTTATTTAAGCAGGCAGTGAACGGCTGAACCATGGAGTGGAGGACTTGCCGTGATTATTTTTAGTTCAGCAGAGGGGCCGCCCGAAGAGCGCCTGTGTGTCATGTGAAAGCACCTTTGACTTTTCCTGGCACCAGGGTCCCTGCATGTTCGTTCACAGCCTTTGTGTTTCCCGTGTTGGGCTGGTGACCATTAGCCAGTTCCCATGAACTGTCACATTGACAGCCATTCTTGTGTGAGGTTTTGTTCTTGTTTTGCATTTTGCCTTATCTGTGTAAGTCCAGGTTGTCTTTGTGAGTGCATCGCTAAGTCCTGGATTTCTAGCTCAGCCTCCATGCATCCGCCTGCACCTCATCCTTGTGTCCTCTGTAACGGGGTCATGTCCCTTGGGTGCTCAGGGTGCATAAGGAAACCTGGCACCTGGGCAGGGAGCCCAGGAGCTGCTGGCGATGACGTAAGAACTGGAGCTGGATGCTCCAACTCAAATCTAGGTCTCAACTTCAGCGTAGGGCGCAGTTGATGACCTTTCCCTAGTTCATATTTCTTCCCTACCAAAGTTCCAGTAGAGGGGCTCGGGAGATGACTCAGGGGTTAAACCCTTTGCCTTACAAGCCAAAGGACCTGAGTTCAGATTCCCAGATTCCATGTAAAATTGCTGGGCAGATATAACATTGGCCACAATTCTAGTTCTGGAAGGCAGAGCCTGGGAACCACAGAGCAAAGTAATAAGGAGGTGGAACAATGCAGGATGATCCCGATGTCACTCTTGGACCTCCATAGGGACACATACTCACGTGCCCTCTGTACACACAGATAGAAACACAGACATACATTCAGGTGCACGTGCACACACACGCACACACAGACACACGTGCACACACACGCATGCACATACACATATACACGCATGCTGTCATGGTTGGGCACAGGTGTCAACTTGACAGTTGAGGGTTTGAGCTCTGGGCACATTTGTGGAGAATTAGTGGTTAGGTTAAGCCCAGAGCAAACCTGCAGGAGATTGTCTGGCTGATGGGGAAGGGCCAGGTGGGTGGGATTAGGTCCTGGAATAAAATACAGAGAGCTGTTGAAGGAGTTGGCATCCTTATGTATACTTGGCCAGACATGCTGGTCTGGCAAGTAAGGATCATCCCTCTCTCAGCCCTTATGTAGTGATGGTGTGGCCAGTTCCCTCGCTCTGGTGTTGGTGTGAGCTCTCCTGTCAAGCTGGGTTATGAACTGTAACCAGTCATAAGAGAATAAATTCCTTGTTCCCTTAAGCTGTTTGATGTGATTTATCAGCAACCATGCAGGTAAACTGTAACACATCCTCCCCCCCCCCAAAAAAAGTTCTGATTGAAGTAGCTCGTCAGTTAAGTCACTTGCTGTCTAAGTAAGAGGGCTGGAGTTCAGATCCCCAAAGCCCACATAAATGTCAGGTAGACACAGTGGAGTGACTTATGGGTCTAAAATCAGAAGGCAGAGACTGGAGATCTCCAGGGCAAGCTCTAGAGAGACTAACCCTATGGGTAAGGTCTGGGTTTGATGGAGAAACCTGGTATCAAGAAATAAGGCAGAAAGGCAATCAAGGGAGAGCCCCAACATCAGCTTTGGACCTCCACATGCATGTGTACACATATTTATTCACATGTATGCACAACATGCACATACATAAGAACATGAAAGAAAGATGAGAGAGAGAGAGAGAGAGAGAGAGAGAGAGAGAGAGTTCTGCTTGGGCCAAGCTTTAGCATGGTCTTTCCTCTAGGTGCAGACCTGCTCTGTTGCTCTGTGAGGGTGAAGAGGATAGCAAGATGCAGGGAAAGGCTAACCAGCAGCCAGTTCAGGGTAAACTGTGCAGGAGCCAGCCCCACTCCTGGGCCCCTGAGACCTACAGCTCAGCATGCTTGGGCTGTTCCCCCTTCAGCCTGTGGAACTGGGGTCCCCATGGGGGTGGGTCTCATTAGACTGGAGATGTCTGCATATGTCTCCTAGGGTGTCCAGCTAACGTGCCAGCCTAACTTTTCCAGAAGTTAGAGCTCAGAGCAGCTCACCCTGCCTGCCATCACCGAGGTGCGTCTTACCCAGTTGTGGCCCCTGGTCAGGGTGACTGTCTTGTGCTCTCCAAAGCAGCCCTCACAGAGCACACCCCCTTTCTGCATTTGCCTCTGAGCAGTCTTCGGCCTTCGGGCCTGCCCTATGACGTGATCCATGTGCCCTTGGGAATTCAAGGAGGGAAAAAAAAATCGAGAGGCCGGGAAGAAGGGCTGTGTGCTAAATGCCTTCCAGATGGTGATATGAAAAGGGAGATAAGAAGCGCCGCCCATCTGGCCTGACAGGACCGATGTGTTCGCTCGCACCTTGGGGGCCTGTTATCACCCTCTCGTGACAGCCTGGGCCACTCTGGTCTTTGTCCTTGGACAGGGGCTTCATTTGGCAGCCCCAGCTGATCTCTGAAATGAAATTCACTATCAGTTCAGCGGGAAGTCTGCCAAGAAGGACTGTGAAGCGCTGAGCAGGGAATCAAAGGCCGGCATTGCTGAGGGTGTCTCTCTGTGGCTGGGCCCAGTGGCCCGGCTCGTAGGAGCCCTGGAGCCGCGCTCTCTGCTTTCGGTGGGTAAAGAGGGCTACCGAATGGCCAGAGGGGTCAGTTGCTGTGTGAGGACATAGGCGAGGTTCCTGGCCCTCCTCCTCCTCCTCCTCCTCCTGTTTGGGGACAGCAAACTGAGCCATCCACAGTGGGCCCCAGAGGTCCGTGTTGAGAAGGACTCTGCATTTTGTTGGAGAGAATGCTTTGGTGGATGAGTCTGGTTGGTTGGTGTGCAGAAGCGTGGTGGCTTAGGGCCTGTCAGTTCATCCTGAAATAAGTTTCCCTTAGGTCAGCATTTCTTCACCTGCACGCGGGAAACTAACTCCTTACACAGGAAAGCAGGAATTACGGACATTCAGAAGCAGAAGGGCCTTTGCACGTCCAGAGAACAGCGGGAGCGCGGCGGTGATAGGAGAAGGGGAGGGGTGGGCTCCATCGCAGCGTGTGCTGCCCTCCTCCTCCTGGGCTCTCACCACCGGGCATGGTCCTGAGCTGCCCTCCTCCTCCTGGGCTCTCACCACCGGGCATGGTCCTGAGCTGCCCTCCTCCTCCTGGGCTCTCACCATCAGGCATGGTCCTGTGCTGCCCTCCTCCTCCTGGGCTCTCACCACCGGGCGTGGTCCTGAGCACTCGCTGCCCAGTGCTGCTTTCCTGACAGTCATGTCTTTAAGATGAGGCGCCGCTGGCACGGTAGGGGAGCGGGGGGCCCAGGAGACCCGAGCGCAGCACCCAGCCCTCCGCGGTGCAGGGGTAGGACGTGCACGTGTGTGGGACGTGCACGTGTGTATACGTGGGTGTGCACGTGGTACTGTTGAGGCTCCTCCTCACAGCCAGGTGTGGAGCTGGCACTCCACCACACTCAGGTCCCGTGCCTGCCCGGGTTCCATGCTGCGTCTCTCAACTCTTGACCCTTGTTGGAATAACCGGGGTTTCACGTTCTTTGTGCTTGAATTCACTTGATCTTAGCCAAAAGGCCGCGAAGCGCTAACTCTCTAATTCATTCTGCACGTCCCATGCCAGGCCTGCCTCGCCACCCAGACGCTGCCATTCCCAGAACAGTGGTCGTGGAGCGGGCGGGAGGGACTCAGAGCCACCAGGGAAGCTGACTGCAGACACCCCCCTCCCCCACTCCACAGGCAAGAGGGTTTGGTTGAAGTTAGGTCATTCTAGTAGCTGTGGAGGCAGAGATGGAGGGGGCAAAAGAAGAGGCCAACTGGACGTCCTGGGACACGGGTGACTGGACTGAGGATGGATTCCAGAAGGGAGAGGTGCTCCCCAAGCAGGAATGATGAAGGGTCCCGCCTGAGAGATCCGGAAGGATCCCCCTCCATCACTCCTGTTTTCCACTGTCGGGGTGTGGTCCTTCTGAAAGCTGAAGGAGGAAGAGGAGGAGGAGGAAGAAGAGGAGGAAGAAGAGGAGAAGGAAAAGGAGAAGGAAGAGGAGGGAACGGAGGAGGATAGAAGAGAGGAGGAGGGACAGGAGGTAAAGGAGGAGGAGGAGGAAGAGGAGGGAAGGGAGGAGTCCACCAGGGCCAGGCGTTAGGTACGCAGAGTTAGGCTTGAAGGTGAGTCATTCCGTTTCCCAGCTGTGGCCTGACCTCTGGAGAGGGAGGGCCATTATTCTTAATTGGCCTGTTGAGTCATGATTTGTTTGGCGACTTCAGCTAATGGGAACAGGCCCGGGCAGAAAGGGTGTGGCCGCCATGGAGGAGCCGACGGAAGGGAGGGAGGGAGGGGGGAGGACGGGATGGGCCCTTGGGAACTCTGGCTCAAGGACAGCTGGGCTCTCCCGCGGCCGAGCTGGGGGAGGCGTGTTACTGGGCGACCCTGGATGCTGCTGCTCGGCCCTCAGTGGCGGGGCAGCCCCCCCAGCCAGTCTCAGGGTGTCTTTGTCAGATCCCCAGCTGTGGGCTGTCATGGAACCGATCTGAGGCCCCCTCCCCTCTGCCAGCAGTTCAAAGACAGCCTTCCTGGCAGACCAGGGAAGAGAGTCCTTAAAGGAACCAAGTCATGGCTGTCCCCTTTCCTCCATTTGCACTGAGTTAAGTCTAACGGATGCGTGAGTGAAGCTTGGCCCGCGGAAGCCTGCGAGGATCCGATGGCTTCGAAGAGGAATCGAGGTGAACTCTGAGTGAAAGTGCCGCTTTCGACAACCTCCGTAGTTTGCTTTGTTCATGTTAACTCATTCTCTTAATTGCACTTTTACATATATTTTTTAAAGTTTTGTTTTGTGACAAGAGGTGGCTCTGTTCTAACCAGCTCCCCAAGTACTGCGATCTGGGGTGTGCACCCCACACCAGGCTTGCCTCTCCTTCTGCTTGCCATCGACTGGCTCCTCAGGGTCCACAGAACTGGAGCTTTCTGGGCCTTTCTACCCATTTCTGTGGGGCTTCTGGTGCGCTGACGGTATGGCTGCAGGCCCGACCCTCGGTCACAGCCAGCGGGACACTCACGGGCTCTCTGCTGGCCGGTGTGTGGATGCTTCCAGGGGGTGACTTGGTTGGATGTCAGTCAGGTCACCCGGGGAACACGGGGCAGATTCGACCAGTGTCAATGAAAGAAGCACAGCTTGCCCTTCGAAGGGCATGAGGCATGGTTTATTCTGGAGCCAAATTCAAGTGACCATATTTTTTTTTATTCAATTGTGCAAATGTGTGCGTGTGCGCGTGTGTGTGTATGTGTGTGTGTGTGTAGAACCACGGACGAATTAATTCGGGAACCACCATGGACACCTCCACCTCCTCCTTGTTTACTCTGCCCTGGGATTCACAGGCTCCGCCTACCAGGACCAGAAGCACAGGTCGCCCCTGCTTCTGCCCGGCGTCTATAGACGTGGGGTCTAGGATCGGAACTCAGGACCTTTCGCCTGCAAGGCAGAGGCTTAACCCCTGAGCCACCTCTCCAGCCCCCAAGTGACCATGTTCTAACATAATAGATCCATGAAGTTTTTTTTTCCCTCCCTTCCCAGCCCTCTGATTTATGTATTTATTTATTCATTCATACTTGTCCCTGTGGAGGCCCAAGAGTGACTTCGGGAATCATCCTGGACTGCTTCTACCTGTGGGATTTCCCAGGCTCCGCCCACCCAGCGCCAGAAGTGCAGGCTGTGGTCATTTCCACTTGGCGTTTTTTACATGGGACCTGGGATCTGAACTCAGGATCTTCTGCTTGTGAGGCAGTCTTAACCCTTGAGCCATCTCTCCAGCCCCCATGAAATGTTTACAGTAACAGAAGAAAGAAAATTATAAATCCAGGCTCTCTGCAAATACCTCGATAGGAACATTAAGCAGGTGGGTCGTAGTCAAGCATGAGCGCATCTGTTAGGCGTCTTGGCTGCTGTCTGTTACAGTCTCAGCTTTTGGGTTGGTGGAAGGTGGGGGTCTGTTTGTACATTCAAAAGGATTAATAGGTCACATACACAGGTGGATAATAAATGGCTATTTGGGGACTAAATCCAAGATACTTTGTGTGTGTGTGTGTGTGTGTGTGTGTGTGTGTGTGTGTGTGTGTGTGTAAGAGGGCACTTGAGTATGTGCCTGTGGAGGCCACGGTGACACTGGTAATCATCCTGGGTTGTTCTACCTCCTTGTTGCTTTGCTCTGGGATTTTCCAGACTCTGTCTTCCAAGACTGGAATTTCAAGCTCCCTCCATTTTCACTTGGCATTTTCCTGTGAAATACAGCCATCTGAACTCAGGTCCATCTGAACTCAGGTCCATCTGAACTCAGGGCCATCTGAACTCAGGTCCATCTGAACTCAGGGCCATCTGAACTCAGGTCCATCTGAACTCAGGTCCTTTTGTTTGCAAGGCAAAGGCTTTACTCCCTGGACTGTCTACCCAGCTCCGAGATAATTTCCCATGTCTCCACAGTCATTGAAATTCTAATCAGTTAGTTTTATAGGATGTTTAATATGGTTCCCTCCTCCCCAGAACTTCAGGGAACATTCGTGTTTCTGGAGTTCACAGGTCTTTCTCCCTAAGGTGGGGCAGACAGGGCAGTGCGTGTCACTGAGACGGAACGAAGGAGCTTACCTGACTAGAGAAGTGTGTTAGAAAGTGAGCATGGACATTGAAGGGTGGGGACATTGCTGGTCTGTGTGGCTGGAAGCTGGAGGGTGGGGACATTGCTGGTCTGTGTGGCTGGAAGCTGGAGGGTGGGGACATTGCTGGTCTGTGTGGCTGGAAGCTGGAGGGTAGAGACATTGCTGGTCTGTGTGGCTGGAAGCTGGAGGGTGGGGACATTGCTGGTCTGTGTGGCTGGAAGCTGGAGGGTGGGGAGATTGCTGGTCTGTGTGGCTGGAAGCTGGAGGGTGGGGACATTGCTGGTCTGTGTGGCTGGAACCTGGAGGGTGGGGACATTGCTGGTCTGCCAGGGGAAGGGCTGTCTGATCAAGAGGCAGGCGTGTCATGGGAACCAAGGAGGTCTGGCTGATGGGCAGAGCGCCATGAGGCATGTGAGGGAGAGACAGGGTGGGCTGGTTCCGTGGAGCCAGAGCTGTAGGCAAGATTGAGAATTAAGACTGGCAGTTCCTTCCCTGGGCCTGGGGGGGGGCTCTGTCCCAGGCCCCAGGTCCCAACCTCTGCGGTGGGGCCTGAGAGGCTGGCACTGAGCAGCATGCAGCGACTCCGATCCCATGCCCCTGTGCGTGGCCGCTCATCCCCCGGAGAATGAGGGTCCTGCACCACGGGCTGGGAACTCGCATCATTCCAGCAGCCCCCCAGCTGGCTGCTCCCTGGGGACGGCAGTGTGGTGGAGGGCCACAGAGGCCGGGAGGTTCCCAGGCTGAGGGGGCGTTCTAAAGCCTGCCTTCCTGGTGGTGGGGGTGGGGGGAGGGAGGAAGCCAGAACCTATGGAACCAACCACAAACCCGTGGGCTTGGAGCTCCAATCCTCAGCGCTGTCCGGAGGCCCCTGCAGGTGGGGAGATTCCTTGGTTGTCCAGGAGGGGGCGCACACCCGCCACGCAAGGAAGCCCGACACCCCTGGGGCAGGTGTTGCCAAGTCCCCAGGCTGGTTCCTTGGCCACCCGGCAGCCTGTTCACCTGACTTTTCTCACTCCTACATTTGGGGGGAAATCCCAGAGAATTTGCAAAATCGTATTTTAATCTTCAACTCAGAATTTCATTCCCAGCACAAAGCTGTTAGAAAACATTGTACAAAAAGTGGCTTCTAAGGCTGGGGAGATGGCTCAGTGGTTAAAGCCTTTGCTTCAAAAGCAAAAGGACTTGGGTTCGGATTCCCAGATCCCACATTAAAAATGCTGGACGGATATGGCCGTGCCTTATAATTCTGCCCTGGAAGACAGAGCCTGAGAAACCCCAGAGCAAAGCAATAAGGAGCTGGAGCAGTGCAGGACGGTTCCTGATGTCACCCTTGTGCCCCCACAGGTACACACACAAGTGCCCTCCTCACACATACCCACACGCATGTGTACACCCACACGCAAAGCACATAGACATAAGTACAAAAAACCCCACTTCTCCGAATAAACATCAAACATGAAAACATGCAGAGGGGTCCCCCGTGAGACCTGGCCTCGCTGGAGCCGATAAGGAAGAACTTCAGGGCCTGCTTTGGCACCCGAGGTCACAGCCCCCACCATGTTTAGGAGGTGGGGGACCACAGGGTGGGGAGCCAGGGAATCAGTGTACTACATTTTGCAATAGTCCACTCCACGAATGTGGATGGGCTGGGTGGGGTGAGAGGCTGGTGAATGCGCTATTAACGAGCCGAGTTCCATTTGGAATAATTCTCCCATTGTGTTCCCAGCACCTCCCCAGCTGCTGCCCCTGCAAGTCTCACTCGCCCGGCCTCCGAAGGCGCAACCTCACCTTCCGCCACAGCTGGCCGTGGCGTAGAAGCCCCCGCTGCCGCCGCCCACCAGGAGCTCACGAAGGACAGAAGCAGGTACTATACAGATCCTCGCTGCAGCAGCTGCTTAGAGCGAGACTGCTGGTCTGTGTCCCCGGGGCGTGGGGCGTGCTGTGTGTAGGACGGTTCCAGCCAGGCACTGATACCATCTCTCTGGTCACTCCACTTGTAGCTGGGCTTACCACGTGCACATGGGCAGGAATGCTCCGCCAATAGGGTTCAACTTACAAGAGGTTCTGGGAAGGTAAACTAAGGGGTGGAAAACTACAGTGGCTGGCAGTGGTGGGGAGTCAGGACAGTGTTGACTCTATTGTCTTTAGGGCAATGGAATGTTCTGTGCCTTGATCGTAGTAGTGACATGACTGTGCATTTGTCAAAGTCAATGCATCTATACTTATAATGATTTTTTAGCCTTTTTGCTATAAGATGTACTTAAAAGAATCCATGTTTATCTAAGAACGATGGTCTCCTGTGGAATCTGAGGTGTATAGCACACGCCCAGTGTGTCCGGGGGCAGTAGTTGTCCCCCCCCTTCGTGCTCCTCTATGGTGGTCAACTGCCCAAGGCTCAGCCTGACACGTAGGTTGTGATCATGACCGTGTCCTGGACGGTTTGCATCCTGGAGCTCCCGTCATTTCGTTCATGCCAAGATGTGGACTCGGGGCACTCTAACCGGGCACCCAGCCTAAGACAGGACATAGAAGTCTGGAAGGGACATGCTGCCCGGCCTTATGCGGCCCGTGGGCAGCTGGAGAAGACAGACCTGGAGCTGGCAGTGAGAGCAGGATTCCTTCCCCAGGATCATGAACGCTGGCTTGGTCCCTTCACAGCGTGAGGATCCTGGGAAGGAGAGAGCGTCAGGGAGGAGTTACGCATGTGCGCAGCAGGAAGGGGCGGAACTGAAGGCTTCCTTGGCGTCTGGCATCTTTGGAGAGGAAGAGGATGGCTCAGAGGGCGGGACCAGGCAGCTGAGCACCCCAAGCCGTGGGAGGGATTAGGGCCTTTTCTTTGATTATAAAATATTTTTTAAAACTATTTATTTACGCATGCCATGGCAGACAGGTAGAGTTCAGAAAATAATTTTTGGGAGTCAGTTCTCTTTCCACCATGTGGACTTCCAAAGGATTGAACTCAGGTTGACAGGTTTGTAAGCAGGTATCTTACCAGCTAAGCTATCTTGCACACCCCTCCCCTATTTTTTCATTAGATTTTTTTTTCTTTGAAAACTACAATTTAGAGTTACAGAAAATTCAGATGGTAGAATGGCTCATTCTTACTTATTTAAGCCAGGCTCAGTTTCTCTGTTATCATCTTAACAATGGTTTGGTGATTTGTACAATCACCGAACCAATCTTGAAACATGCTCGTTAACTGTTTATTGAGATTTCTGTAATTTTTTCCGCAGTGTCTTTTTTTGGTCCCAGATGTCATCCGGGACACTGCACAGATGTGTTCTCCATAGCTACTCCTTGGTGGTGGTAGTTTTCAGACCTGCCTTGTGTTTGATGATTTCCCATGAGGCATTTGGTAGGGGACCCCTAGAGTGGTGGTTTTCTTTTTAGACTGCAGTGATGGTTTTTTGGGGAAGGAAATATCATTTTCATCCTGTTGAGGGTCCTGTCTGTACGACTAATGCTCTGGCAGTGACTTGACTGGCTGAGTGGCCTCTGTCTCTGCGTGTGGCCCCCACATCAGTGTGGGGGAACTGTTTTCCCTTTTGTGAGGCAGGGGGCCTCCATCAATTATTTACAACTCTGCTGGGGAGTCTGTCTCTCCTCCCCCACTTATTAATGCATTCAATCATTTATTTATGTCACTGCGGACTCGTGGGTATTTGCTTTGTACTTTGAGCTCTAATCCAGTCCTGGTATTCATTGGCGCACAGATATAGTTGCAGCTTCTCTTCCTCCCTTTTAAGTGTGTCCAGAAGCCCCACAGCTGGACAGTGATGTGATAGGATTTGCATTTTTCAAAGCCCTCGCTGCTGCTGGCAGGGCAGGAGAGGCTGGACTGGCGGTGGTCATGCCCCAAGGCGCCGTGTCAGCTGCAGAGGACACGGGCCAGCTGTGTTCCAGGTGCCTTCTGTGAAGTGCGACCTCCATCCCCACTGTCTCCTTGCTGCAGTTAGTCTTGGGGCTGGGGGTCTGTATTTGGGGGTTCACAGAATTTATGTTTTTCCCGAATCAAAGGGGTCCTGGACATCACCAAATTTCAAAAATGTTCAGATGAATGGTTCATGTGTCTGACACCAAAGTCGTGGTTCACCGGTCCAGTCAGAGTCTGGGATTCTCTTGGTTTCAAGATGTGGGGCTTGTCGCCATGTCCCGTGGACCATCTCTAGCAGGACTCAGACCCCTTCCTGTAGTCACCACCCACATCTGCATCTTGTCCTCCCTGTCAGAGGGGAGTGGTCAGCAGAGCAGGGACCTGGTGTCCTGCAAAAGGCACAACATACCCTGGCTCTGTGACTGCTGTGTTCTTGGGGGCCTGTGGGCGCCTTCCTGCAGCCTCCTGGATATGGGGGCGGCTTGGGCAGCTGACTGTGTGTTTGGGGACAAGGCACAACTTTGGGAGGGAAAAAGGAGGTCACTCAGAGAGACGGGGGGGTGACATTCTGCTGCCCACAGCCAGGAGCTCCTCCGAGAGCCGACTCCTTTCCTGTCTCCTCAGCCTCAACCTTCAGTGGCCCACACTGACCTTGCGGTGCTGCTGGAGAGGCGAGGGAGACTGAGGCCAGCGGGAAAGGAAGGCAAGCTGAAACCCTTGCCCACACCCACGAAGCCTTGGCTTGGGGGGCTCTATGTGGTGGCACCTGGGTGGGGTGCACAGTAGCCCAATGAATGCCTGACCCCCCCCCTTCTGAGGACAGTTATCTCTTGGAAATTCGTGGCTAAGAAACCTGGTCTAGCACTGCTCTCAGGACAGGCCCAGAAGAAGCAGTCTGGAGAGTGCGGAGTTTCATACAGAGAAAGCTGTTTCCTTCGTAGCCACGCAGGAGGCGAAGTTCGTGAGAAACTCCACCCTGAACCCCAGTCCGAGGGCTCACCAGGCTTTCGGGTGGGGTCACCCTGCGTGCCCGAACAAGTCTCTCTACCAAAGTGTCTCCAAGATCAAGAGTATTTCCTGGGCAGGAGGACAGAGACCACCCCATCTCTCTCCCAAGTCAGAGACCAGAAATCCTTGAAAAACACCACACGGGTTTATGCGTGAATTTTTTTGCTGGCCGCTTAGCTCAGTGGTTCATTTAGGATGTAAGCTTTGTATTGGTTTATTTAGTTTAATTTTATTGACTTAGTTGTGTGTGTATGTGCGTGTGAGAGAGGGAGAGAGAGACAGACAGACAGACCGACAGCTTGGTGTGTACGTGGAGGTCATAGAACCCCTTTGTACGATCAGTTCTCTCCTTCCCCCTGGGAATCCAACTCAGGTCTTCAGACTTGCAGGCTCACCCACCGAGCCATCTTGCTGGCCCTAGTTTCTTTTTACTGTAATGGCCTTCATGAGGCAGGCTTACTTTATAAAGAAAAGAGGTTTAGTTAGTTCACCTTGGGGAGGCCGACAGCCTGGGGAGCACAAGCTCTGACGTTTCCCTGTGGCTGTATCACATTGTGGCATAAACATTTCCGCGTGGCTGCGCTGCATCATGGGATGTTTCCCCGTGGCTGACTGCGTCACGTCGTGGCATGTTTTCCCATGGCTGCATCGCATCGTGGTATGTTTTCAAGTGGCTGGCTGTGTTGCGTCATGGCACAGGCCTCAGAGCACAGGACCCACACGCCTGCTTGCCTGCTCTGGGTCCTTCTTGTTAGAAAGCCACAGCGTGCAGTATGGGGCTCGCTCTCAGGAGTGATAAAATTGTGTCCCAAATGCCCCACCTCTAATTGAGTCTTTACTCTCTTTATGCTATTAACATACGGCTTTGGAGACAAAGTCCTGTGTCCGTTTGTGGAGACAGATTGTAGGCAAACCGTAGCAGATTGACATAATGCTCACTGCTAAAAAAAAAAAGGGGGGGGGTTGGATTGTCGTAGCTGAGGGTCTCTGCGCACTAGACTTTATGACGGCCAGATGGGCATCTACTCTGACGTGACATAAGCTGGCCTCCAGGCTTTCTCCGACGCTAGGGCCTTCTTGTTCTTTGGCGCACTGGGCCTGTATATACAATATACAGCACAGCGTCTCCTTGCTACCGGGACAAGCCCAGGCCACCCACCCGGGTCTCCTGACCCTGCTTGGTCTCTGGCACATGACTAGTGCTGGGAAGCTGCTAGACCCTAGTATTTGCTGGATGAGTGTGTCCGCAGGAGGCTGCAGCAGAGAACACTTATTTCATGCTCCTAAAGGGGCCCGGTAAATAACTGCCTTTTTGTGGTAGAACGAGAAAGATATATATATATATATATATAGAGAGAGAGAGAGCACTGAGGCTCCTGCCCTGCCAGTCACCATTCCCTTCCTCCACAATGAGGACTGGGATCAGCACTGGCCGTGCAGTGACCAGCGAGACTCTTTGACACACAGGTCCTGAAGCTCCGACTCTTCCAGCCTAGGATGCCGGCCGGGCTGGAGTCCCATCACCCCTGGGCAGTCTGGAGGGGAAGAGACTCTGAGGGCTCTGGGAGAAGCAGATGGGGTGATGGGGAAAGTAGGAGCCAGGAAGGCTAGACTGGAAGGTTCTTGGGGGCAATGTGGGGTCCCTTCTTGTTCCGAGTGGAGGCAGCTCTGTCCCAGCACAGCTGACCTGCTGCAGCCTGTGGCTGTGCTATGAGTGTATTAAGAGGTTCTTTTCTTCTGAGCCAAGTGTGTGCCCTTGAGCTCAGACTCAGTGGAGGTATGGAAAGGAGGGCTGCCAGGAAAGGCCTTGCCACAGCCCAAAGGAGTTGGAAAGATAAACCCCTAAACCAAGGGTGGAGCTGGGAGAGAGGAAGGGAGGGGGAGGACGCAGTGTTCTCGCCAGAACGTGTTTGACTCAGACTCCACCCAGTCTAGTGCTGCTGCCTTTTGCTGGCTCGTCAGATTCTGTAAACCTCTGGCTCCTGAGGCGGATCCACCCGCTGCCCCTGTCAGGAGCAGGAAGCAAGTGCTTGCATCCAAGTGGGGCCCTGCGGTGACCCTGGGGTTCTCTTCAGCTTCATTTGCATCTTTGACCTACCCACTCATCTGTCTCCCACCCACACATACATGACCTGTCCACTTATCTATGTATGATCAGTCTGTTAATTGATTGATTGCTCTATCTTCCACCCATCTATGTATCACTTTATCCATCCATTCCCCCATCCTTCCATCCCTCTGCAGACCACCATTCATTAACCCACTCACTCATCCATCATCTGTCACCCACCTAAGCATCCATCTATCTCCCTGCCCTCCATCTGTCCATGGATATACTCACCTATCCATCTATTCATCAATTCATCCATCCTTCCACTCGCCACCTACCTGTTTACTCTACCATCCATCCATCCATCCACCCACCCACCCACTCACCCACTCATCTACCCATCCACCCATCCATCCAGTCATTACTCAGCCAAGCTTTTATCTATCCATCTACTCACCATCCATCAATCTATACATCACCCCACCCATGTCAGTCACCCATCTATCCACTTACCCATCCAGGTATCCAGCTATCTACCCATCTATTCGTCTATCCACTCATCCACTCATCTATGTATCCAATCTACTTAGTTATCCACTCATCCATCTATCCATCCATCTGCCAGTCCACCTATCTATCCATCCATCTTTCCATACACCCAACAATCCACCCACTTACTTAACAAGCATGTCTACTGGCATCTGTGCCACACCCTATGCATGATTTGGGGTAGGGTAAGGAAAATAAAGTTGGGTACATACACCTTGGCCCATTCTGCTCTTTTTAACAATGGGCGCGTTACCTGATCTCTCCAATCCTTCATCGACCTATCTTAAAACAAAGCTAGTAGTAACCCCAACCTGTCTCGTATGAGTTATTGTCACAGATAAGTACATATGAATCAGAGCTTGAGAAGGGGCAAGTATTTAGTTCCCCTTGAATCTGCCAAGTCCAGCAGTGCTGGGAGGAAGGACTCCGACACTCAGCGCTCTGGGAACCATCAGCACTGCAGACACTCCTGTAAGGATCCCGCAGGGAGAGTTTCGCACAGTGGCTAGTCCAGGTGCACTGACACACACCCTTGCTGCCATCAGCCCAGAACCTCCCTTAGTAGGTGAGACGCCTTGTTTTATCCTCTTCTATCATCTCATCCACGCTTCCCACCCCATCCCATCCATCCTATCCCATTCATCCCTCCCCTCCTTCCCATCGGAAGTGCTGAATTGAGGGCAGCAGCGTTCCCATCATGCTCCCAGCCTGCTGCATTTGTGAGGAGAGATGCTTTTTCCCAGGTTCTCCGTGGTGTCCGCTGGGGCTCCACCCATGGAGGCTGAGACACCGGCCCATGTGGGTGCAGTTGTGGCTGAGCCTGGTGCCCTCCCTCCCCGTGGTCCAAGTACCGATGGTGGCAGTGCTGTCTGGCAAGACCCGGGATGGAAACGTGCTCCGCTGAAGAGAAGGTGCAGGAAGGGAAGGGCCGGGCAGTCTTACAGGATGGTAGGTTGTCGTCAGAGCCACGCTGACTAGTGGCTCCTTTCTTGTGAATGCACCTGACCTTCACCAGCGCTCTGTGTGCCAGGCGAGGAGAGAAATGCTGCAGGTTTCTACCTATGTCGCGGGACACTGCCCTTCCCGGTCCACACGTGCAGCCCATGTATCGAGGGCTGCTGCCTGGGTCGGCTGCGTTGAGAGTCCCTCGTACATTATCTCATTTGACGCACACATCAACTCTGCCACGGAAGAGTTTCTGCGTCCACTGCACAGTGAGGAAGCTGAGGCACGGGGAAGGCTGGCACTAACGAATGTCTCAGGGCTGATTTTAGGGTGCAGAAGCAGCCATACTTCTACTGGCCATTAATCTGCTTTAACCGAGGTGACTGAAGAGGATCGTTTAGTTCAAACATTGCTCCAAGTACTCGGCCCACCTCCGTCCTTCCAAACCACAGAGGCAAAACCAAGACCTGTCCCCAGGGAGAACATGGAGGTGCCCCGGTGGGAAGAGAGGCTCCGGGCTTGGCATGGGACGCCTAGGGTCTCCTTAGGGCTAGAAACGGCGCCAGCCTGTCCTAGGGGTCAGCTCAGTGAGTGTCCCAACACTTCTGTCTCCACTAGAACGTTTTCCTTGGTGCTTTTTTCCCGTGGGTCCGTGGTGTGTAAGCACAGACGTCTGTCCTGCTGTCTATCTACTGTCCACCTAGAGTCCGAGGGCGGCTCCACACTAGCCATGTTCCCTCCTGACCCTGGGGGGCACAGGAGGGGCGTGAGTCTGGAATGTTCCCATAGAGTAGGGGAAGCCCCGCAGGTCTTCCTGAGTTAACAGCTCAACATGTGGTGAGCCGTGCATCTGTTTGTGTCTGTCTTACGCAAGTGTTGGCTCTGCAAGTCATTAGGATGCCTGGTCACCTCTTGCCCCACAACAAGGAAGCCTGAAGTCTAACCCTGAAGTCGCACAGTATTTCCATAAGGTTGGCAAGACCAGGCAGGACCCAGGCAGACTGGGACCACTGTCTTCACTTGCCAATTCCCAAAGCTCTGCATGTTCAGTGGATAAACCTCCTGGCATCTGCAGATAGTGGTCTGCTAGTTACAGCTAGTCATAGAGCCAGGATATAGAGGGGATGGTTCTGGGATGGCGAGGATGATGTGTTTAGGACTTGGTAGCACCTCACGACGCCCTCTTCCCTTGCTCCGGCCGCAGACACCATGCTCTTAGATGCTCTTTGAGGCTATTCTGTCCCAGGGCTCTGGATTCCTGCTTCTTCACGAGGTTGCCAGTCAGCAGTGCTGGGGGGCAGCCCCGGTTTCCCCTGCGCTGCTCACAAGGAGTGTGGCATTGTGTCAGACTGTGTTTGATGACTTGTACCCCTCGCTTAGATAGGGGCAGCCTGAATAAAGAGGCGGCCGGCTCTTTGCTCGCAGTGGGGAGAAGTCACGAGACTTGGAGCTTCTGGATTGGCTGTGTGGCACCTGTTCTGGGGGCCTGTCCACCCTGAATGGGGTCTCCCAGAGATCTGTGAGAACACTATCCCCTGCTGACGGGCAGGAGGTTACGCTCAGCCTGTTTCTCTGTCTGACTGGGGAAACCAGCTCGACTTCCACTGTCTCCAGCCCATCTCTGTTTACACCCCAATGTGCTACTTAAAAGGCCTTTTGTTCTTAGAACAAAGTAGCTTCTAAGACCTGTAACCTTAGGCTCCAGAGGAATTCAGTGAATCCACATCACCGTCAACCCAGATACATTAAAGTGCTTTTAAAAAGAACCCAGACCTGTGTAGAGCGCCAGCAGAATTTTCTGTTCTTCCGAGGAGCATAGAGGAAAGATGGCAAGCACTGGTTATGTGTTTGACGCTAGGCAGAAGCAATTACCTGGCTCGGGTGAGTCCGTTGATTCTTTCTTCCCAGGTGCTGAGCAAAGCTTGAGTTTCTGAGCAGGGGCCTGGGCACCGGGGGCTGGCATGTTGCTGGGTCTCGGGCTGCCGTGTGTGGTCTGCTTCTGATGCCAGCCTAGTTTATGAAGTTAGTTCCAGAGAGGAATGTCCAATGAAACCTGAAGAAAGCTATTAACCTGAGAAAAGCCATTTAAAATGAATCCCCTTAACGAACCAAAATTTTATGGTCAATAATGGGAAAGTGAGACCATGACTTTAAAAAGGGAAGTTTGACAAAAGGTAGATTTTAATGAAGAGCATCTGTCGGTGTGTAGCGAGGACTTGCTGCGTTTTTCTTCCGCATGTTCCGTGCTTACCTCTGGTGGTTGCTGCTCATGGGGACATCTCCACGAGCGGTTTGTTCCGAGGGCTTCTTTCGGTTCTTTGGTGTTCTGTCTGCTCTTGGAAGCCATGTCATTCGCCCTTCAGGACTTGCTCACAGACTCTGCCAGTTGCTGGTTCTCAGTGCTGCAGGTGAGCTTGGGTCATTTATCACAATCGTGATCACCGATCACCTTTGCGCCTCTTCTACAGCGTTTCCCTGTGGCCGGCAGCTTTGAACATCTACCCTGACAACCAGCAAGAGGCTGTTTGGAAAGATGGAGTAGTAGAGGGGTGACCATCTTTCTCAGTGGTTTTCCTGATGTATGCGGTCCTAAGACTGCTCTTTGTTTACCTGTATATACCCATAGAGACATGCAAGGTCTCAGTACAGGACAGAGTAAGTAGACATACATCTCACCTTGTTACCAAGGAGACTTGCAAAGTGGAGACTCAGGACAGAATTACTAGACATGCGTCTCACCTTGTTACCATGGATACATGCAAGGTGGGGCTTCTCAGTACAGAATGGGCTAAACACACCTCTCTCAGGAGCTTCCTAGTTTTCTGATGTTCGTTGCTGGAGAGCTGAGTAGTGGTGATAGTGTGTGTGTGTGTTTGTGTGTGTGTGTGTGTGTGTGTGTGTGTGTGTATGCATGTTTGCATGTATGTGCAGAGTACATGATGCACACATGTGTGTCGTATGAGACTTTTCCTGGGGAGATGCCACATAAATGTCTAGTTAACCCAGACAGGGTTCTAACAGCAGATCAGAGTAATGATTATACCCAACTGTGATTTGGTGAACCGGTGAGTTTATTTGGATTACTTACAGGAGGAGCGTGGGTGACCCCAAAGCAGTCTCACTGGAAAAACCTCATCCTGAGTGGATGACGGCTCCCCAATAGGCTGCATAGATGGACTCTCCAATTCCCTTAGCCTGTTCCTAGCCTAGGTACTAGCCCCTTTTGGGACCCCAAGTCCACCTGCAGTTAGGGCAGAATCACAAACTGATTGGGAGGCGTACTAGGCATGGGCCAGAATTCCAGGTGAGGGTCAGGTGACTCTTTCCACCCTTTCTCTCTCTGAGGGAACATCCATAGGCAGCAGGTCTGATTTTGATGGTCTCTTGAAAGTGGTCACCTGATCAGATATGAATAGTGGCTGTTTTGCTTGGAGGACAGAGTTCTACAACTCTCTCTGTCTCTCTTTCTCTCTCTGTTTATACCCGTACAGACATGCAATGTCTGGTGGCTTCTTTGATGGTTTTCCACTTTTTCGATTTATTCAAGTCTCTCATTTGCTGGCTACCAGCCTGCCGTGGGGATTCCTTGTCCTGCTTCTGGAGCACTGAGTTTTCCGGCAGCCATCACACCTGCCCGACTCTACGCGGGCTCTGGGGATCCCAGCTCTGGTCCTCATGCTTCCAGGGAGGCACCTTGTCCTCTCATCCCGCTCCCCAGCCCTTCTGTTACCTCTGACCTTCTGGGTTTGATGGATGGTGTGATAGATTGCAATGGTCGCCCTTTTTGCTTTGGCTGCTGGGAAGCTTAGAGACAGACAAGGGGCCAACTCCAAGGACCTGGCGAGTGAGTGAGCTCACCCTCTCTCCAGTGTTTATCCACCTTTTCTACCGTATTTTCTTCTGCTACCTTGAATGGCAAGTGCACATCTGTTTCCACCCACGTTAAGGGAGGATACATTTCTAAGAATCATCTTGAGTTTTGCCTAGTATTTCCTTCCCCAGAGAGATTAATTAATTTATGAAGAATTTTGAGGCTCCAATTTTCCATGGTATCTTATTACTTATTTCTTCTTCATATGTGATGCGATACGAACTTTTTGCATAGTCCTAAGATTTCTTTCTCAGGACCAATTGACGCTTTCCTCCCTCCCTCCCTTCCTCCCTCCCTCCCTCTCTTCTTTCCTTCTCTCTCCCTCCCCTCCTCTCCCTCTTTTCCTCCCCATCATTATCAAAGACTGTCCTGAATTCTGCTTTTAATTTAAACTTTATTTATTCATTAATTTTGTGTGTGTGTGTGTGTGTGTGTGTGTGTGTGTGTGTGTGTGTGTGAAGAGGGCACTATGTGTCCTTGTGGAGGCCCATCCACAAGGAATCATCCTGGATTGCTTCTACCTCCTTTTTGCTTGGCGCTGGGATTTCTAGGCTCCGCCCACTAGCAAGTGCTCAGGCCCAGGCCAGTGCAGGCCACACAGGTGAAACTCAGTGGACCACAGTCAGAAAGGCTGGAAAGTAGAAGGGAGACTGGGAAGAAGGTCTACGGTGGGAAAAAGATGGGTAATGGGATTTAGTGGTAAGGATCGAAATGACATTAATTCTTCATATTTGTCTATTAAATTGTCAAAGAATAATTTTAAAAAAGAATCTTCTGGAAAATCTGGGGATTTAAAGGAAACAAAAAACTAACAAGCCAAAAACCATCAGGATTCCCTAGGTAGTGTCAGGCGTCCTGACTCAGCGATCTTCTACTGCTTCTCAGGTTATTGTGAGTCTAGACGCCCAAGCCCCCTGAGGCTTCCTGTGGCGCGTCCCTAGGGCACGCTGGCATGCAAGGGACACCTGTCACAGAGAGCCTGAGGTTAACGGACCAGCCCGCAGTGGATGGGACTGTTCCCCTGGGCAGCCGGATACAATGGGGAGAGCCATTTCGTTTGGTAGAATTTGGCAGAGCTGGCAGGTGGGCCGCTGTAATGCTTTGCCCTCTGGTCTTGCTGTGGATGTGGCGTGACTAGTCCCCTGGGCTCCTGGTGGGTTGGCACAGCTCTCCTGCCATGATCAGCTGGGACCTGGACTCCCGAGTGGGAACAGAATCCTCCCCTCCCCCTAAATGGTTTGGGTCCTGTATTTACTACAACAACAAAGTCAGGAGGTGAAGAAAGAAGGAAAAGTGCACGTGGGGTCCCTCCTCCTTGTGGTGAGGTCACAGCGAGGACCCTGCTGCTGGAACGTGGGGTGGAGCGAGGGACAGATCAAAGCCAAAGGTAGAAGTAGGAATCTTTCTAAAGATAGCGGACTACTTTTGGGGCCTGTGGAGCAAGTGACATGAGAGTATGTCACCCGAAGTCCAGAATGGAGGATCCGGGTTTTATGAAGCCCAGGTTGGAAACCCAGCAACTTGCCCTAACTGCCAGTCAGGGGTCTTCCTGTTGCCCTGCTCTGTTGGCATCCTGGACTCTGGACACATGGATTCTCCACACTTAGAGAGATGGGCAAGCCAGGGAGTGTGCCAGGAGCAGTGTGGGCGTTGGGACATGCCAGCACTGTTGTATGTGGTCTGACCTCTACAAGTGAGTTGGGAATAGGTGGTACGGGTGTCTTTGTGAAGCGGGTCTCCCTGGAGAGAAGTCTCAAAGGTCAGGGGCTGCAAGAAGCAGTACCTCTCTCCACCTGTCCTTTCTCTAGCTGTATTTACATTCTTAGCCTTCTCCCCACGAGACTGTGATCTGACCCACTTTCTTTCCCACGTGCTCCAGTAATTAGCAGCTCAGGGGTCCACTGCTGGGAAGATGCTAGCTGCTATGGCAACCGAGTCTTCCCAGGCCTAAGGCCAGGGTGGAGCCCTCAGCTGTTTCTTGTATGGCAGAGGCATTCCAACTTTCCAGGCGTTTTCATGTTTTATGGTTTTTTTAGAGACATGGTCTCATGTAGCTCAGGCTGACCTGAAATTCTTTATATAGGCTGAGGATAACCTTGAACTCCTGAGCCTCCTGCCTCTACCCCCCCCCACTGGAGTGCCGGGTGGGGCATGTGCCACCATGCCTCCCGAGGCTCTTTTGTGGGTCCCAATCCTCTGCTCCTACAGCCTGAATCACCTGGTTTATCTAATTTTTTTTTTGGTATGCATGCTTATGTGTGTGCATGAAGACACGTGCATGCATGTGTTTTTTTAAACTTTATTCATTCATTCTCTCTCTCTCACTCTCTCTGTATGTGTTGCTCAGAGGGCACATGTGTCTCTGTGGAAGACCAAGGGTGACTTCAGGAATCATTCTGTTTTTCTTCTGCTTCTTTGTTTCACGCTGGAATTTCCCAGGCTCTGCCCACCAGGGACAGAAGTGTGGGCCACCGTAGTTTCTGTCTGGTATTTTTACATGGGACTTGCGATCCAATCTCAGGACCTTCTGTTTGCAAGCAAATCATCCTGAATTGCTCCACTTCTTTTTTGCTTTGCCGGGGAGTTTCCCAGGTTCTGCCTTGCAGAGCCAGAATTATAGGCCCCCGCCATTTCCACCTGGCGTTTTTTCGTGGGAGCTGGAATCTGATCTTGTGCTTGCTAGGCAGAGGCTTAACCCCTGTGCATCACTCTAGTCCCACCTGGTTTATTTTGTGGTTACAGGGATTTTCCAGGCTTGCTGCCTTTTGGGTTTCCATGTGTAATCCAAGCCTACAATATATACGTTACATTCTATGCATTATAGGTGCATCATTGTGCTTTGGATTATTTATTATTTTAGAAATATGGAGGCATTCCTTGGTTTATTCAGCTCTCTAGAGTACCTTGGACATCAGGAAGACAGGTGGCAATAGAGCCCACCTGTGTGGGTTTGGCCTATCTTACAACCCTGGAGTGTACAGCGCCCAGAGGCATGCACAGGGGCTGTGTGAGGTTAAGGTCTCATTGGGGCTGTATTTGAAGGTGCAGGCCCCACCCGTGTGCCCCCGGAGAGTTCTTACTATGCTGGTGAACCACTGTCCACGAGAGGGAGGGTGGAGACGGGCCGCAGCTGGGGCGGCACAGAAGGAACGGTGGGCGTGTGAAGCCCGAGGACGGCAGAGGGCAGCGTCATCCGCGTTTTCCAGACAGCCGGTGGCACGAGGAAGGACAGGAGCTCCACGGCAGCGAGGGGCTTGGTTTAAAGAGATGAGTGGTTGGGATGCCCTCTTCTGCGCTTTAATGCTTCCAGGCGAATCTGCGCTTTCTCATTGTATTAGTCTGTGACTTAATCCTTGGGGGATGATGTGAGGGGACAGGGGTGGGATGTAGGGTCACAGCAGCTGTGGGAACCTAACCTGGGGGCTGTGGCCGTGCATCTCGAGGGCCTCCAAATGCTCGTTTGATGATCCTCGATGGCTGTCCTTTGGGGTTGCTTTGGGGGACTAAGCTAATAGTTTTTCCTATCTTTTCCCATTTCGTTACCTGTCTTCTTGGTCCATTAATGTATCCTTAGCAGAGTGTCTTAGTTTGGACATCTATAACAAAAATTTCCATAGGTGAAGTGAAAGTAGCCCTCCAGAAGGCTGGGAATTTAAGACCAGGGTGTTTGATGAGGGGCCTCTTCCTGGCTTGGCAACAGCCACCTTCTTACAGTATTTAATGGGGGGGATCATATCTTTTCTCTTCCTAAGGGGAATAATCCCTTCACCATCCCATTATGATCTTACTTAACATTAATTATCTACCACAGGCCTTGCCTCCAAATACCAGCCATTGGGGTTAGGGGTCAACAGAGGAATTTTAGAATACACATTCAGACATTATACTGCCCGTCCCCACCCTCTTCCATGAGCTTTGCATTCCCTGTGGGCTAAACTGCTAAATAACCAGGCTTGTTCTAAGTGGCCTGCGAGGCCGGCATCAGAAAGTGTTAATTAAGGGTCTGGGAGCTGGTTCAGCTGGTAAAAGCGTGTGCTGTACAGCCCGACCACCTGAGTTCAAGCCCTAAAGATCATGTGCAGGGATTCTAGTCTGTGATCCCAGCACCGCTGGGCAAGGTGGGAGGTGGAGACAGAATGCGATGGAAGCTCACAGGCCTGCTGACCCGGAGCCCACAGCCCAGGGGCCGAAGCAAGAGAGACCCTGCTCGTCAGTTAGGTGGATGAGGAACTGACTCCTGAAAGTTGCCTGCATGACACATGCACGTCCACCTCTCTCCTCCCCACCACTGACTGAATCTTTGAACAGTTGTTGACTAAGGGTATAAGTGCTTCTCCCCTGGGAAATCACATGAGCTGGTGTCATGCCACGCAGTAACTTGTTGCTCTGTCATACCTGGTGTTAGAAATTCTAACTAAAAGCTCTTTCTTTTTATGATGCCTGCTGTCCTTTATGGTATTATACTTAGGGAGCACACTGTACCCAAAGGGGGGGCCCTGGCCCTGGCTTTCATAGACGACACTCGTGTAAGTTCCCGGTTCTCTTGCATAGTAGACGCTCTTTCACCTGTGCCAGTCACAAAGGAAGCTGAGAGCCGGTGTGGTTAGGAGTTTGGCTCAGGGTTGCCCAGCTGATGAGGGGAAGTCAAGATTTGAAATCTAAGACATTTCAATGTTGGGCGCGCCCAGGATTTGTCCCAGGGCATGGCTGAGCACATGGGACTAAAGATGGCGCTGAGGGCTAGGGACCTGGCGTAACCCTGATCACATTACAGGGCGCCCTAATTGGCTTCCAGATATTGGCCTGCTTTCTGTGCTGAGTGACACTGGACTTCACCTGTGGTACCTGAAGGTTGTGTTAACCTTTGACACAATTGGGAGCCCATTTGGCGCCTTGTGGTTTTTTGTCTATATAAGCTCCTTTGTTTCCCCCAATAAACCGAGATCTGCTCTGACAGACTTCCCGTCCTTCTCTGACAGACTTCCTGTCCCGTGACCGAGTGTCTGGGGAATTGAGGCGGAGGTGGGGACGGCAGGACTTAACCTTTCTTCGTCATCACAGCCAGGAGCTGTGCAATCGTGTAAATGAGTGTGTGAGTGGGTGGAGACAGCCACGCCGTGGGTAGTGGACTCTACATTTCAAAGTCTTCTTTTTGTTCCAGAATACCCTTAGATACTAAAAGTAAAGACTTAAAATTTTTTTTTACTTATTTATGAGAGAGAGAGGGGGAGAGAGAAAGAGACTATGCACATGTCAAGGTGTAGTGCAGAGGTAAGAGGACAACTTTCAGAAGTTGTCGAGAGGTTTGTGGATGGAACCAGAGTACCTGTCGCTGTCCTAATCCTATCCTGTCCTAATCCACGTACCATGAATAAAACAAGTTGACATGTAAGTTTTCATTATGGTTCCGTTTCCAGAGTTTTAGAGCAAAAGCCCAACTCCAGGGTCCCCATACGCCAGTCAAAGAATCAGGTGGCGGTAAAGGGTAGAGACAGGAGACTTAATCAAATGTGACCATATTGGGAAGAACAGATATATAGGGGTTCAGGGACCCTGGGTCTGCCTTCAGTGGGCTGACAGCAACTTTGAGATTTAACAATAAAAAAGGAAGCAAAGGAGAGACCCGAGTTTGCTGAGCTGACAGAACAGGTGATCCGGGTCTGGCCAGGGGAGGGGGTGACCGATGTCTCCGTTCTGGCTCTACAAGGGGCTCTGGAGGAGTTGCTGTCAGTGTCACCCCTGGGGTGACTCCTCCTGCTCCCCAGTAGCCACCGCATCATGGGCCATGTTGGATCCGCAGGAAAGGAATGGGAGGGGGCTCAGATGATGTGGGGGGCCGTGCAGAGGTCCATGGATGAAGAGATATTGACCTGAGGGAGAGACTTAGACATTTATTTGGAGTTGAGGATCCGGGGCCCACAGGAACCATAGCTTAGTGTTAGTCTTAGGGTAGGAAAGCATTAGAACAGAAGAGAAGCTTAAGGTCAGAGAGCACAGGGAAAAACCCGTCATGACAGAGGACGAGAGCGGAGGCCAGGAGGAGAGACCAGAGCCCTTGGCGAGCCGGAGAACAGAGACATCCAGGGTGAGGTTGCACTGTTTTATAGTCGCAGCCTGGGGATTGAGGGGTGGAGAGGTGGTCTTTATGAAATGACCACCTGGATGCTGTGGCCAAGAGCAACTACCTTCTTCCAGGGGCGATTTAATCTCCCAAGACCCGGGAATGCCTGGAGTAGACTGGTCCTTCGTCATGAAGATGTTGACGGATCAGTCCTGGATGCAGGGCCACCGTGGAAGGGTGAGTCCAGAGAGCAAAAGTCAAAGAAGCAAAGTGGAGCCAGCTTAGGTGGGTGACCGTGCCCTCCGCAGCTCCTTGGAGTTTCCTTGCGTTCCTGGGGTCAGGCCTAACCCAAGTCCACACCCTGCGAACTCAAGAAAAGATTCCTTTCCTCAACATAGTCTAGATTATCAACAGTGAATTTTTTGGCTCCACCCTGTAAGGGTCTTTCAGGTTTGCAATTGCAGATGGAACCTAAGAGGTCTGTTTTCCGATAGCGAGACAGCTTCCTCCCTCCCCCCATGGGGTGAACACATCCCAGGATCCTTGCCACCAGATGATGTTGGTGTTCAGTGAGCTCTGGCTACCATAGGGTGCCACATGCAGTCCCCCCACCCCCAGTCACTTGTCTTGCGAGGCTGGCGCCATCCTGAGCTATTTTCACTTCACAGTGAAGCGTAAGCCTTCTCAGGAGTTCCTGGAAACCCCATGTCATGGAGTCCTGCTGCTGAGTTTGACGCTGGTTTGAAATATGAGCCGAGGAAAAGTCAGCTGGCTGTGAAGCTCTGGGGTGTGCTGAGGATGTGTGTGGCTATTCCAGATGTGCCTGTCCAAACGTTCTTGGCCGCAGTTTTCAGAAGCATTCAGTGTACTGGAGAAAATCAGTTATTTAAATTTTTTAAAAAATTTATTCAATTGTGCATGTGTGTGTGTGTGTGTGTGTGTGTGTGTGTGTGTGTGTGTGTGTAGAACCACAGGCGAATTCGGGAACCACCATGGATGCCTCCACCTCCTCCTTGTTTACTCTGCCCCGGGATTCACACGTTCCGCCTTACCAGGACCAGAAACGCAGGCCGCCCCCGCTTCTGCCAGGCGTCTCTATGTGGGGTCTAGGATCCGAATTCAGGACCTTCCACCTGCAAGGCAGAGGCTTAACCCCTGAGCCACCTCTCCAGCCCCGAAAATCAGTTTTTTTAAAAAATCTTATTATATGCATCAATCAGTTTTACTTCTATCGTATTTATTTATTTATTTTTTTGGCCATGGTTTAGACACGTTTTAGGCGAGGAAATTGTGGGACAACCTGAAACGTCAATCCCCCTTTGGAGTGTGCGTGTGTGTTTGTATGTACACATACATACATGTGAGTACAAATGGATGCTTCCTTGCCTCTGGAGACCCAAAGGTAACATCTGGAATCATCCCCGATTCTTCACTGCTTATGAGGGACTTGGAGATCATGATTCAGGTCCTTCTGCTGCAAAAGGCAAAGGCTTTAACCACGAACCATGTCTCCAGCCAAATCATCCACTTTCCATGGACAGTTGTTTGTATTCAGCTGTGTGTGTGTGTGTGTGTGTGTGTGTGTGTGTGTGTGTGTGTTTGATATTTAGAAAGTTCTGAATATAGAACAGGGGAGCCCCAAACCTGTAGCACCCACCAGAAGAATCCAATTCTTGTAGTCTCCAGTGAGAAAGCCCAGGAACTAAGTATGGAGGGTTTCACAGTCAGGGGTGGGGACCTCGCTTCTTTCTTCCTTCCGTACAGGAAATGGGCCCAGGGGACACTGGGAGTCGCCATCCCCACAGGCCAGCCCCTTTAGCATCAGAGAGCAGTCCTAGGGCTGCCTTCCCTCTGTAGCCTTGTATGAGGGGCTGCACTTTGGCTGCACAATCTGCCTGGCCCGTTGGTCTTTGTAGGAAACTCTTCCGGTGGTCAAAGATGGTACTGCAGACCCCAGCCCTGGAGGTGACCCCATGCTTCTTTCACTCCCAGCTTGCCCCAACCTCTTTAGAGTTTGCCAAGCAGAAAGGTGTGTGGTGCTGGGTTAGGAGGGGGAAGCCGGGTTTGGGGGCTCCCCTGGGAAACGCTAATTTAGGTCCTCCCCTACCCAGCCAGAAAAGGGCTGAGGGTGGGCAGTTTAAATTTCTACCGCAGCCTGTTTACCTCCTCCCGCTGGCTTCATCTACCAAAGGCAGAGTCCCTGCCTTCTGACTGGTGGGGACACGCCCCCAACTCTGGGGGTGCTCAGCGGCCTGACCACCTTGCCCCACCCTCCCCGGGCCCTGGGGCCGCCTACTGGGCAGGACATTTACATCTCAAAGCCACACAATGTGGGGCGGTGGGGCTGGGCTAGGGGGTTGGGGCTTGACGTGGGAGCAGAGGGAGGGTCTTGGCCCTCCTCCCCCGCCCCTTTTCCGGAGGAGCCTGCGTCGGAGCTTTGTGAAGACTCGGAGTCGGGGGTCGCTGGGTGGTGGTGATGACATCATCGGGTCCCACACTGGCGGAGGGCCGGGGGCTTTAAGAAGGGCAGATCGTTTGGTACCACGGCAGCGCTCGGCCTCATCCTCGCGGGTCCCTCGCGGCGCCACCCGCGCGGGCTACACTCGCGCGCACACCTAGGCGCGCTCCAGCCTCCCTCGCGCGCGCACTGCCTCTGCGCTCGCCCCCCAAGGCCCCGGGCTCCGGCCGCGAGCCGCAGCTCCCCGCCGCCGCCGCCTCGGCCGCCGCCACGGATGCCAGCGGCTGCTCCCATCTGCAGTGCAGCAGCCCCGGCCGCCGGCCGGCCCGCCCCGGGCTGGACGAACCGCACCAGGACGCTGGCCCTGCCCGCGGCTAGCCTGCACGCCAGGGCGCAGCGAGGATGGGAGGGTCGCAGTCCCTGCAGCCAGCCCCAACCAGTGACCTGAACCTGGAGGTGTCCGAGGCCATGTAAGTGCGGCTCGGTGGCCCGGAGCCCCCCGGGAGGAGGAGAGGCTGCCCGGCTTTGTTAGTGCGCGTCTCCCGATTAGGAAGCTAGAAATGCGGCCGGCCTGAATTCTCGGCAGCCTTGCGAGCCTTCACCTGGTGGCTGCCGCTGGAGCGCCCACTCCCCGGCAGAAACTAACATCCTGTAGCCCCGAGATCCTGCCCCGGGCAGAAACTGCCCTCTGGAATTTGGTTGGGGTTGTTCAGCAGCGGGGTGCACGGTTGGGGGCTTCTGCTATATCGGCATCTTGTGCTTGGCACCCCCCCCCCATACACACTGGTATTTCCTGCTTGGGAGCAGGCGGCACCAGGGAGGAAAGGCCTCCTGCCAGGGAGCGGCAGCGCATGCTGACCGTGGAAACCGTGTGCGGGCAGCTGCTCGCATGCTGGAGAGGTGGCATGGGGTTCAGGAGTGAGGGTACTGTCCAGTTGGGCCAAGCGTCCCCATGAACTCCTCTCTGGTGAACAGTGGACCAGGCCGCTTGCTATTATTAGCCAAGACAGCCAAACAGCCGTGTCATTGGTGGAAGCGGTGGCTGACTGCGCTCATCGATCCAGGAATCCGATCTTTCCTCCCAGCCACAGGGCTGGCGTGCTCCGAAGTGGCCTTTATCCTGGAGGAGTGTTTGTTACAATTGCGGTCTCTGTTATAGTGGTCTCCATTATCCACCCAGGCATGTTCTATGGAGGATGGGGCTTATTGACTAGATCTGTCTGCAGAGTCGTGTTTCGGCCAAGTCCGGCTGCTGTCCAAAGTGGGCCTCCCAGTCCACTCTGAGGTCTGCTCTCCTTGTGCATTCCCGGGGGGCTTGGGGATGGGTGCGCCAAAGCAGTGGGTTGTTGGGAGTCTCTGGTGTGGATTAAAAGACAGCAGAGCTGGTGTGTGCAAGAGTAAGCATGGGGCCCCACGGAGAGTGGGAAGATGAGGCGGGGGTTTCTCCTGGTCCCCGGCTTCAGTGAGGAGCAGGTCCCATGTGCTGATGTAATGCTGGGCCCAGCCACGTGGTTTTTCAGGCTCTGGCTGGGAGCAGGGAGTCATTCCCAGGAGCAGGTGTTAGTCTGCCATTTGTCTCCATCCCTGTAACTCGAGAGAAAGCAGCAGCGTACGATGGAGATCCCTGGCATTGTGTGTGGATTTTACAGCACAGGCCTGGCTCCATGCAGGCTCATCTCTCACTCAGGTGCCACGTGGGACCAGAAAAAGAACAGTTTGGGCCCAGTCTTTACAAGTCTCAATCCTGAAAGCCAGTGAATCGGTGCACCATCTCACACCCACACAAGCACCCGGGGACTCAGGAGATGATGTGGCCATGTGTTTGGGAAAGTGGGCTTCTCGGGCACCGGACTTCCTGGTCCCTCATCACCTTCCTTCCTGGTGCAGTTCATGTCTTGTGTTCTGTTGGTTGAGGACCGGGCATTCTGGGGAGACTCTGTTAGGTAAGCGCTCTATGGAATAAAATTTCCTCAGGTTCTGCCCTGTGGGGATCCTGGTGGAGGAGTAAAACTTAAGAGGCAGCATTGGGGGAGACGCAGCTCATCAAATATTTCTGTGGTCCAGTTGGTCATATGTATCACATATATGTCACTAGAATTGATACATCTGAACTCTGAAATGTCCATGCACACACAGACACCACATACACACATGCACTCACACACATACCTGCACACACTCTCACACCACACACCCACACAAACCACATACACACTCCAAACTTACATGGTCCAGTTGGTTCATATGTATCACTTGAGACTTCTATCAGTGGAACCGATACTTCTGAACTCTGAAATGTCTTGGAACACGTACACACGTATGTACACACACATTTTAATTCACAAAAAAAAAAAAACCCTTCTCCATTCCCTAACACGATTGTTCTGAAAAATTGGAGAGAGGTGAATAGTTTGGAAGGAGCTGCAGTTCCTGGCAACTGTCTTTTGAAACCCATGTCTGAGTACCTGGAACATGTATTTACCCTGAGTTGTGCTTTGTCCAGCTCACAGGTTTGTTTGTTGTTTTAAATACATTCAGAGAGCAGCTCTTTTCCTGGGTATGCTTGGGTCTTTTATGGTAGGATGTGCTTCCAGTCACCTCAAAATGACGCACACGAACAGTGCAGGAGAGTGCAGCAGTCCTCAGCAGAAAAGAACTTCTGAGACGTTGCTACCAGGGCTTCAAGAATGGAGGCACCACAGTGGGCTTATCTGCTGCCTGAGGTGTCTGTGTGAACAGTCCTCCCTCCCTCCTTCCTTCCTTCCTTCCTTCCTTCCTTCCTTCCTTCCTTCCTTCCTTCCTTCCTTCCTTCCTTCCTTCCACCCTCCCTCTCTATTTCCTTCCCTTCTCTCTCCCTCCTCTGTCTGTCTGTCTGTCTGTCTGTCTGTCTATCTATCTACTATCTATCTATGAGAACTGTGGGATAGGGAGGGAGGAAATCGGAGGAGCAGAAGACATGTTGGTGGGGGCAGGGGGCAAGGCAGCAGCCGAGATGCAGGGTCTCAGGCGCAGCCCCCAGGGCAACATCTCCATTTTCAGCTTTGGGGGAGGTCAGAGGTTGAGAAGCCTCAGCTGGTTATTCCGCTCTCCGTCCAGGTCTTTGGAAAACCTCTGGCTGCTTCCTTAGCGCTTCCTTTCCTATCTGAGAAACAAGTTTTGATTGGCAACTTCCAAGTTGACGTGGCAGTGAGAAGAGGGAAAATCCCCCCATGGATTGCAGCGTGGATGAAGGGACCTGGCACAGGACAGGGACCCCAAGTACTTGAGTGAACAAGCCTATGGATTAGTCCCCTGTTTATCCCTTGTTTCCAGGGGGCCCCTAAGGGTTTGGATTCCGTCGAGTGAAGCAGTATTGAGTACTTTGCCTCTCCAGCTTACTCCAGATCCCCCCACCCCCAGGCACAGTGATCTGATCAGGATGGCCAGTACCACCAAGAGCCAAAGTGGGGGATCCCCGGCCTGGGCGTCAGAAAACCAACTCAATGTGGAAGTCCACCAGGGTCCCGGGTGGATAAACAGGGGGCGGGCGGAGCCTGGGAGAGAGGAGGCGGCTGCCGGTTCAGGTGGTGACCCGGCCTGCAGAGAGAAGGTGAAGCAGCAAACACGGAGGTGCAGGTGACAGGGTTAGTTCACACGAACCATGATTTGGGCTAGAAATAGAGAGCGGTTCCGCCAGAGAAGACATCTGCCATCTCCCTTGCTGGGCTGCTTGGAGCCCTTCACCCTTGTAATCACAGACCAGAAAGTCGTGGCTCCCAGCCCTCCCTCTCTTTCAGCCTGAGAATGGTTGAGGGGGTCTATGGTTCTGAACTTTCTGGAGTTTTCTCAGAGATGAGACTCGGCTTGACCTCAAAATCACTCTGGGGGCTGGAAAGGATACTGGGGCTCTGGCAGGGCTCCTTCCCAAATCCTGTTTCTCGGGGAACCCCTTGGATGAGTCAATTGAGCTAAAATAACAGGCTGCGGACAGTCTGAGTTCCAAGAAGCAGGTTTTTCTGTGGATGTTAGTGAGATGCCAGTGATAGTTCTTCCCTCCCTCAAACAGTAAGTTGTCTGTTGGTGGGAGCTCCGGCATGAGTTGAACCCCTTGTGGGTGCCTTTTCTTCCAGGGTCATTGCTAGATCGTGCCAGCCTGGCCCTGTGACCAAGTACACAAGGTCTTGGCCCTCTACCACTTCCTCCGTGGGTCAGGGCTGGCCCCATAGGGGGCTGAAGGCAGCAACATTCCAGGTGGCTCCCGAGCATGCAAAGGTCACGCTAGCCTTTGCTTCTGGGGCCCTGGGATATGGGGTACTCCATTGCTAGATCATAAGTGTTGACCAGTGTTCCTGGCTCAGCAGGTAGGCATCGCAAGTCCGGATTCTGGATCATTCTTCTCCATTGGCCTGCCCCTCCCTATCTCTGGGCGTCTTTCTAGTACCCACAGCTTGTGGGTAGTGTTGGTTACCAAGGAAACTATGTTATCCTGAAATATGATTGGCTGCTCTGGCCAGATGGATTACCAGAGCCAGGGCAGCCTTGAGGGTCAGCAAAGCATGTTGGACAGTTCCGGCCTCACCCCTCAAGATGAACAACGTGGATTCAGATATTGTGAACAATTGTTCGGGGCAACCAGTGGCTCCCAGACTCATGCTTCTGTTTCAGAGAGAGGCCAGCAGCGGAGCACAAAGGGGCCGTCTGAGTCAGAGCCGCTGTCCCAGGCTGATGGGATAGCTCGGCTGACATTGCTGCTGTTTGTATTTATGAATTCCCCTTAGCAGTGGTTTCTGAAAGGCAGGTGGGTGTAGCTTGCGGGTGCCAAACTTGAGACAGAGCCGAATGTGGCAGACTTGAGACGCTGGGAGGAAACGCTTTCCCTTGCCTTGCTGAGTAGACGCAGACACGGCAGAAACTTGTGCGGAGCCTCCGTCCGCCAGGCTTTTTTTTTTTGTCATAAAAACACTATAGCCTTTCATCCTGTGAGCTTGGCAGATTGTATAGATAAGGAAACTGAATCCTGGAGGGTTTAAATCACAAGGTCAGTGAATTTCTTGAGTAAAAAATCTTTCAGCTTCTGTAGACTTCAGTGCTGCTCTTACGATGCAAAAAGGCTGCCATAGGAGATACGTAAATTACTCCAGGAAAATTATTCCTAAAGGAAAACAGTTCATAGATTATAGTTTGCTACTGTCATTCAGACAGTTGATGTGGGGACAAGAAACTGCATCCCTTAGCTGGACACTGCAGGTTGACTCTCAGTGTGAGAATCCTTGAGCCTTTGGTCTGGGTACCCGTCTCCCTCTCTCTTTAACATCTCTTCTGTATTCATGGATTTGAACAGTAATGTGTGCTGATGACACCCCATGTATATCCTTCCCTTTCTGAACCCCTCCTAACCCCTAAATTTAGGACCTGACAGTTGTCTCATTTCCCTTTGTGATGTGAAAAGTCACTCGGGCAGCGGAGAATGACAGTTACTCAACCACCTGGTGGCATCTGGAAATAGAGATGAGGAAGCTGGTGCTTAATTTTGTTGCTGCTGTTGTTTTGAGGCAGGGTTTCGTGAGCCCAGGTCGGCTTTGAACTCACTGTATAGCGGACGCAGACCTTAAACATCCTTTTTCAGTTTCGAGCCTCTTCTGGGAGAAATCAGATTTGCTGTCTGTGTCCGAGGTGGAGCACTGGCTGCTTCTCAAGAACAAAACAAGGAACCGGGAAGAGGACTCACAGTGTAAACCTCAAGGACCAAGGTTCAGATCCCAGCACCCACTTTCATGCCCACAGAGACCCTCTTATCCCAGTACTTGGGGAGCAGAGACTGGATTCCCCAAAGCTGATCGCACACATGTGAGCCTTCATGCACGCGTACATATGTATGCAAAGAGAAACAACATCAGAACCAAGCTTGGCCGAGGCTGTTCTGACCTGCCTAGCATGACCCAAAGAGCCTGGTCTGATCCTCCAGACATGCGTAGACATAAGAATCATGCGTTGAATGGAGCCAGCTGCGCTGTCTTTCCATCTCAGCACAGGCAGCCACCCACCTACTGGTCAGACTAGACCCCTATGGCCAAGCTTTCTCCCCTTCGTTTTTCTTCGTAGTGCGACAGCCCACATCCTAGGTCTGTCCTGGCCCTTCCTGAGCCTCTCCTGACCACGTGTCATGTCTCTGCTTCCCGTGACTTTTGCCTAAAGTAACACAGAGTTGCCCTCTCCCCAGTCTTGCGTCCTCCAGTGACTGGAGACGCATATCAGCTCTTGGGCTACGCAGCACTCTCCTGTCTCAGAGCCTTTGCACATGCTGTGAGGGTCTCAGGAAAGCCTCCTGCCCGTGCTGCGTAGCTTTGGCCCTCAGAGGCGTTACCTCCATTATCCTCCATCACGGTCCCACAGAACCTCCAGCAATCCGTAAAGGCCCGTGCTCTGGCCACTAGCCACACGTGCAACCCCAGACCAAAGTTTCAGTTGTTTTTAATTTGAAGTAATTTTCATGTTCATAGCCACATGTGGCAAGTGACTGTTACAGGATTGTAATTTTAAATTACTGGGCGTGTGATTGCTGTCTCCAGCGACGGGAGGGCACGTGCAGGCGACCTTGCTGTGTGGCTGCTGCCAGTTCTGGCAAAGCATGGGGCAGGCGGTCCTCTCGCCCGAAGGAATGAACAGGCGTCTTACCAGCAAGAGGAATCTGAGCCACATCTGCGGTCCACAGCCAATGGGGCAGCCCTGCATCTGGTACTAAGACCCTGGCTGGGTGGTGGGCGGTCAGTTCTGTGGACCCGACCGTAGCAAATTTACCAGAGAAAATTCAATGCTCTTCCCTGTCTGCCTGGCCCATGGCGTATGTCAGACCACCCTCCTGTGTCTCTGGTTAGAAGGGAGTCCACGTACTCTTGAGAAGGATGGGACTATTTACTGATAGGTCACTTGGGGTGACAAGAGCCCCTACTTCACACTCACCCCTCAATCCTTCTCCTTGTCTGTTGTTCTTAGACACCTGTTTTCTCCCAGACCTCTACGCTTGCTTCCCTTCCTCTTTTTTCCCTCACCTGTCCTCTCCCTCCCCTCTGCTGTCCTTGCCCCCCTCTGTGGGCATGCGTGCCTCCTCCCTGCTGTCAGCTCCTACCTGTGACAGCCACTGGCTGATTACCCAGGTGCCCGTGCGAATGCTGCAGAACCTTGCTGGGAGGTTGGCATGGACCCAGGGCAGCGCTCGGCCTTTGTTGCTGTTGTTCTGGTGCCGTACAAAGAGACCTGCCCCCGGGGGCACTCGGGAAAGGGGGAGCCCCGGGGGCCACCCGAGACCATATAGCAGATCAGCTGTTGGGGTCTTGACTTCTCACAGAGAGCTGATTCCTCTGCTTTCTCCCGAGATGTAAAGGGATACCTCTCCTGCCCCAGGAACCCATAGATCTGGTTCTGGGCACGGCAGGTGGCAGGGACAGAGACAGCAGTTGGGGGACGTAGAGCTCAGGAACCGCTTGGCACATCACGGAGTGAGTGCCGGGTTCTGAGAGTGTAGAGCTGGACACTCACATTGGGGTCACAGAGAACCTTGGTTTACTTAGGTGCTACAGCGCATTGACGCGTCCCTGGGAGCTACACCCCAGCCCTGCCTGCACGGGGCTCTCTGTAAACAGAAAGTTGCTTTAATCTCACTCCTCCTCATCTACAGTGAGTCATTTTAATCCTGTCCCTTTCCCACTATAGACGCCGGGCAGAAGCGGGGGGCGGCCTACGCTTCGGGTCCTGGTAGGGCGGAGCCTGTGCATCCCGGGGCAGAGTAAACAAGGAGGAGGTAGTTCATGGTGGTTCCCGAATTCGCCCGTGGTTACACACACACACATACATACACACACACACACACACACACACACACACACACACACAGAGTCACAATTGAATAAATAAAAAAAATCCTGTCCCTTTAATTTACAGTTGGCAAAAATAAAAATTAGGCAAACCACTTCATTTGGCACACTTACATCCTCTTGGCAGCGCACCACATGAAATTGGAAATTTTTTCTTCTAGGAGGAAAGGCGATAGTATTTCGGGGGGGCATAAAAATGAGTGTCGTGGACCCAGGCTCCAAGCTCTCTGGAATCTTCGATCACATCTTTGCCCTCCTGATTCTTTTTCTTTCTGACTTCCTGGATCCCCCCGGGATGTCGGAGAGGTCAGTTCTAAGGGAGGCCAGTGTGGCTTGTTCATCCCCAGTGAGAAATGGCCAGAGAAAGCCCATCTCTGCCCAGGCCTAGAAGGCCGCAGGCGGTTGAACAAACTGTGGCCTTTCAGTGCCGACACCTGTGGGTTGCTCCGCCCTCGGCGCAGGAGAGACCTAGAGGGACCGCGAGCGAGCGGTCAGGTCCATCAGGAGCTTCCCAGAGACCAGCGTCTTCCTCTCGTGCTCTGGATGCGCAGTGCCAGGTGGCAGGTGTGGGTCGAGTTGGATTCAGACCCCTCCCCCCGGGCACACTGCTGGGACAGATCATCTTCAGCCAGAGGCCACGGGAGCCGCTGTGGGCTTTGTCGCTGCCCCCCCTCCAGGAACCTTGCTTTTCTCTAGCAATCCCGTCCTCTGGAAAGGGCTCTCGCAATGCCATGCACAGTGCCATGCACAGTGCCATGCACAATGCCATGCCCAGTGCCATGCACAATGCCATGCACAGTGCCATGCACAATGCCATGCACAGTGCCATGTGGAGCAGGCCTGGGTCTTCAGCAACTTCAGAAGCAACTGCATCAAAGTGGACTCCGCCCCCCACTGTTCTCATTTATGGGGCCCTCAGTGGAAGTTGCTAATTGTTCCTTGTTCAGCATTAGAGGGAGGTGCCCAGAATGGTCTGGAAGTATTTCCCCTCCGGGAAGAAGGGCGGAGGGGGTGATTTTGCTTCAGAAACAGCTGCACACATGGGGGTCTGCGGAACCCTCCAGGAACGGCTCCTTGGCTGCTGGCTTCATTTCACTGGTGACCCTCAGCTTTCCTGGGGTGCAGGACGCTGGGGGAGTAGTGAGCCGACCACTTACAGCGTCCACCTCTTGGGGAGCAGGGAAAGGGAAGGCAGAAGCATACAGGGGGTGAGCGAGGCAGGCGAACTCCCAGGTCAGGTACCCCTTTGTGTTTGTGGGGAGCAGTGAACTTTGACCCCCATACCAGTACCAATGCTGGTGGGTGGGGGTGTGCCGGTGGCAGGATTGATCATGTGACCAGGATGGGGCGTGGGGTGGGCTCCTAAAGCGAATCTGGGCTGAGCTACACCTAGACGCTTCTTCTGCACAGTTGGGCTTTGTTTGCAAGTAGGAAAAAAAAAAAGTGAAGCTAACTTAAAGAAAAGAGAATTATGTCTCCAGTGAATGATGGGCAGGGTCTTCTGGGGGTAATTACTGGGGTGGCTTTAGAAAAATGGGCTTCATATAGAAATCCCCCCAGACTCCAAGCAGTCAGGTCCTGAATTACTGCTTTTGTCTCTCCCGGTTGACTTTGCTGAGGCCTGGGGCTGCGTGGCCCTCTGCGACCCCTGACCTGGTTGACTTTGCTGAGGCCTGGGGCTGCGTGGCCCTCTGTGACCCCTGACCTCCCCGACAGGCTTCTGGCTGCTGGTAGAATGTTGCGCTTTGCCTTCTGAGCTGGGCGTCCACCGGGAGCTGAAACCCAGCTGGGAGGTGTGGACACCCCGAGGAGAGCAGATTTCGACCTTTTCCTGGGCCCAGCTTCTGTCTCCAGCCCTAACTGGGGGAGCCCCAGGTGCCTGGACCGAACATCCTCAGGTGCCAGAGCAAAGCTTGCGAGGGACTGAGGGGCGGAGAGAGGTGGGGGTGCAGGGGGGCGGGGGGAGTAGGAGAGGACGGGTTGGAGGAGGTCAGACGCTGCTAGCAGTCCCCTCCCCCACCTTGGGTCTTGCTGTTCTGAAGTCACAGGATGAACTTCAGGTGAGAAGAGAAGGAAGGTGGGCGCCGTCGAGGGTGCACCTCAGTGCGCAGCTGCTGGGAGGTAAAGACACACAGAGGCCTACGTAGGGGCTCCCCGCCTCTCTTCTGGTCGGAAGTGAAGGCGGAGCCTGCTCTGGAGCACACTGCCTTGAATGCTCATCCCTCCAGGTGTGCCCCTCCAGCTGAGGTAGAGACTAGGGCTGCCCCCACATTCCAGGGCCCGGGGGCTACCAGCTGCTTGTTCCCATAGGGAGGACGGGACAGCTGTGGCCTGGCAGGGGCTGTGACCAGCAGGGTCTTCCCTGGCCCCTCCAGCGTGGACTGTTTGTAGTTGTCACCGAATGCTCGGTGTTCTTCTCTCCTGCTTGGAAGTTCTTTGTTTTTCTCTTCATTTTTCCAACTGGTGGCGGGGTTCCCAAGGGTGACCCCGATAACCGACCCACTTCTTCCTAAATCAGGAGACAGGACACCCCCAGGGAGGGCTGACTAGCCTGCTGCTGCCCGCCGCACTGCCACGCTTTGACAAGTCCTGCGCAGAGTCTGCGCTCAGCTCTGGCCTCCAGCCTTGGTCAGCGGTGCGTTGGTGGAGAGGTTCAGCACCCGTTCCCTCTCTCTGCTGCTCAAGAGTCTCAAAGACAAGAGAGCAGAGGGTGTCTGGGCCTGCTGGGACCCTGGAGAAAGGGTGATAAGCAAAGCGTTTGTGAAAACTCCCACTGGTGCTATTCTTGATTTTTTTTTTCCTTTGGGGCAAATAAAAATTATGCGTGTTTATGGTGTTTAACATGTTCTAAGGTGAGTGTACATTGTAGAATGGTCAGGCCGGTGGACTGACACTCCCTCTCACACGCTTTTTTATCGATATAAAAAGAACACTTAAAATCTACTCAGTAATTTTAAAGTGTAGAGCATATGATTATTAATTATAGTCACCAAGCTGAACTAAAGATCCTCCAATTTGAAAGCTGGTATCTTCTGACTAGCCTCTCCTGTCCTCCTGTACTGACTCAACCCTTGGCAGCCCCCTTTCAACCCCCTACCATTGAGAGTGAGTTTACTTTCTTTTCTGTGCATAGATTATCACGAGTAGTGGCTTGTTTGTTTATTTATGCATTTATTTATTTTACATAACTTGAGGAGAACAGCACTGAATGGCTGGCAGTGTGAGAAGAGCCTACTAGCGTCACACTTCTGAGCTGTTTATCACAAGGGCCTCTTCTTGCCTGTGAGAGGCGAAGGCTGGCGCCCAGCGCTGGGAACCGTCTGCAGAGACCTGGCTCCCTTTGGGGTGCGGATTCTGTTTTCCATCTCCCAATCCAGGCCAAGGTGCTAGGAATCTGCAGTACCTTAAATGCTCTTTTCTCTTGTTTCTCCAACCTACTGTCCCTCTGACATTCAGGACAGAAGCTTGGCTGGACAGGTGGATGTAGGAGACCAAATGGGTTCAGGCTCGCGGGGAGGCAGTTTGAGACGCTTATGCCCCGGGGTTGCTAGGAAATCACTCCACCCTACTCAGATGTAACGTATTATTACTAGTCAAAAATGGTGGCGATGCTATTTGAGCAGTCAAGTCAGATAGACAAAGGACTGGGGAAGAGGACTCATGGGTAAGGGCACTTGCTGTGCAGACATGAGAACTGAGTTCGAATCTCCAGCACCCATGTGAAAATCTGGGCATTGCCATTCCTGTGTTTAACCCAGCGCTGGGAGGAGGAGGGGTGGGGAGAGGATCTTTGGGGTTTGCGGGCTGCTAGCCTAGCTCCAGGTTCAGTGAGAGACACCATCTCAAGGAAAGGGGGGGGAGAGACAGAGAGACAGAGCGGTGATAAAGCAAAAGATACAAAGTTTTCTTTTGGCCTGTGTAAAAACAAACCTGTACATATACTACACACACGCACGCGCGCGCGCACACACACAGAATAGGCAGGATGGCAGAATGATTTCTGTATTTAGTCATTTGCTGAAGTCTTCATCATGGACTGAGAACTGGGTGGAGTTGTGTTAAGCCGTGGAGCCACAGTTCCTGATCATGTTGATCTTTCCCAGTAGAGGCCATCAAAAAACAGCCCCTCTGGTGCGTGCATGCGTGCGTAGGCGTGTGCGAGCGTGCAGCATGCGCATGTGCGTGAATGCACATGTGCATACGTAGGCCAGAGGTCAACCCCAGTGCCCTCGTTGGACCGGCCTGCAGCTCATCAGTTAGGCGCGGCTGGCAGGCCAGGGGTTGTCCCGCCTCTGCCTCCCCAGCGCTGGGATTGCGACCGTTCCTGGCCCTTTGCATGAGCTCTGGGCTCAAACTCAGGCGTCTCGCCTGCGTAAACACTTCACTACTGAGCCCACTCCCCGGCCCCCGCGGTGCTGGCTTTTGAAGCAGATGTGATAGAGTTTTCCGTTTTGATTATTTTTCCTTCATGCACATGTATTCGGGGTATGAGCATGTGTGTATATGTTTGCATGTCAAGGAGGGCACTCGTCTGTTTGCGCGTATGTACACAAGTGCTTTTGAAGATGTGTACTGTGGAGGCCGAGAGTGATACCAGGAATCCTTGTTTACTCTTCTACCTTACTGTGGTGAGCCTGTCTCTAAGCCCAGATAGATCGTGCCGTTGATGCTATTTTGGCGGCCGACTTGCTCCGGGATTTCCGAGCTTTGCTTTCTAGAGCTGGAATTACAGGCAAGCGGCCACACCTGCCTGGCATTTTTACTTGGGATCGGGGGCTCTGAGCTTAGACCCCTCTGGTTGTAAGACAAAGGCTTTAACCACTGAGCCACCTCCCAGATCCTCTGTCCTGATTTTGGGCAGCATCGATTGGTGCCGAGTACTCCTTTCGCCCAGCTCTGCTGACCGGCACGTGGGTGAAATCCACGCCGCTTTCCCCTTCTTATCTCTGACCACCACCATGTCTTGTGATAAATTCTGGAAAGGAGGTAAGCCCCTTTCTGTGTAACCCCCTTACATTTAAATTCCTGCTGGACCCGGGGCTGGAGAGGTGGCTCAGGGGTTAAGCCTCTGCCTTGGAAGCGGAAGGTCCTGAGTTCAGATCCTAGACCCCACGTATAGACGCCTGCGTTTCTGGTCCTGGTAGGGCGGAGCCTGTGAATCCTGGGGCAGGGTAAACAAGGAGGAGGTGGTTCCCGAATTCGTCCGTGGTTCTTCACACACACACACACATACATGCACAATTGAATAAATAATAAAAATTTTTTAAAAAAAATAAAATTCCTGCTGGACCCAGAAGCACCCTTTTAAAAAGCAGACAGAGGCTTTGCAGGAGTGGATAGCTTTAAGCCTTTGAGCCAATCAAGAGACGTGGAAATGAACGTGAAGCGCATAGTGGTGCTTTGCCATCTCGTTGCAGCGTAAGCAAGGAGCCTGTTTCTCAGTCAGAAGCCTGGTGACAAGAGTGGCCGGGAGCCCACTGCCAGGTTTATATTCACTGCTTTTATCGCACAGCCGAGTCTTTTGTTGGCAAGGCCAGCTGTTCCAGCCCAGACGGGATGCTTGTTGCAATGTGGGAAATTATCTACTTATTGGAGTTCTGTTACGTGCAGTTGAAATCTGAAGTCACTTACCATTATCATATGTAACCACTGATGTTTTCTGTCCCTATGAGATCATACAGTGTGGGAGATTCGGCATCTCTTGGAGTGATGAAAATATTCTTTTCCGTATCAGTTTGAGTACGCTTGTACTCAATAAAATACGCTTGTAGAAATAAATACTTCTTTCAGTCAGTTCTCAGAGCGACCTAGGATTGCTGCCCTCCTCGTGCCATCTGCCATCTTAGTTTCTCCGTGTGTCTGGGATCCAGTCCCTGCCACATCCGTGGCCACCGCCTCTGACCTCTCACGAGTGTCCACTTCTGTTCCCGTTGCTGATGTCAGAGCAGACAACCCCAACATGTCCTAACTCACGACCCTCCTCCTGGTCCAGCCCTCCGGTGACATGGTGTCTGTCGGGGATCCTGACCAATGGTCTCATCACCGCCACCCATCTCCCCTCCTCTGGGCAGACTTTATTCTTAGTCTTCCTGGTTTTCCCAAGCTGCTGAAAGCCAGTCCAGCACTGTGCCGTGGTTCTGGAAGTTTCGCTTTGCCAGGAACCTTTTTTCCTTTCCCGCTGTGGGAGGGTCTGCATCCCACTCTTCATGTTCAGAGTCTCTGCTTGGAAGCGCAAGAGGGAGAAGCCCTGGGTATCCAGGAGCCGGTGAATTATCAGCATCTCCTCTGTCCTGATTATAGATCTTTAGTAAATAGTCGAGTAAAAGTCAGGGTTCAATTTTATGATTTCTTGCCCACAGCTGTTTCTTATTCTCTCTCTCTCCCCCCTCTCTCCCCCTCTCTCCCTCTCCCTCTCTCCCTCTCCCCTCTCCCCTCCCCTCTCTCCCTCTCCCCCTCTCCCCCTCTCCCCCTCCCTCTCCCCCTCTCCCCCTCCCCCTCTCTCCCTCTCTCCTCTCCCCTCTCCCCCTCTCCCCCTCCTCTCCTCCTCTCCCCGTCTTCCCCTCTCCCCCTCTCCCCGTTTCCCCCTTTCCCCCTTTCCCCCTCTCCCCCTCTCCTCCTTTCTCCTTGTCCTATAAACTCCTGGTATAGCTAGCCCCCACCTCAGGGGCCTTTAAGGAAACAAAGGCAGGAAGGAAGCGTTCATTCTATTGGGGGAGTCTAAAGCCTGGAGCGAATGGGTGAACGCCTCCTACCTGCCTGTAGTTGCAGCTCCCAAGACCTCCCCACACGTGACTTCCATCTTCCCCTGCCAGGATGCAATCCAGGACACTGAGGCCCAGGACCGTCTGAATTTGGAGGCAAATCTGTTGACGCTCAACTCTGTAGTCGATGAATGTTGCACGGTGTTGCAGTCCGCCTGCATGGTTGCTGATAAATGACCAGAACACAGCGTAAGGGAACAAGGAGTTTACTTTCTTACGATTCCTGGTTACAGTTCATAGTCCAGCTTGACGGGAGAGCATGTGCCAACACCAGGGCCAAGGGAACTGGCCACACCATCACCGCATAACAGCTGAGAGATGGACAATCCTTACTTGCCAGACCAGCATGTCTGGCTAAGTATACAGAAGGATGCCCATTCTCTCAACCAGCTCTCTGTGATTTATCCAGGGCCTAATCCCACCCACCATGGGCTGGGTCTTCCCCATCAGCTAGACAATCTCCTTTAGGTTTGCTCTGGGCTTAACTCAACCATCAACTCTCCACAACTGTGCCCAGAGCTCAAACCCTCAACAGTCAAGTTGACGCCTGTGCTTAACTATGACATACGGTGGTCTTCCACAGGCTGTCGGGGCCAAACCGTGCAAGACCCATGAAGAAATCCTGCGGTTCAGAATTTGTAATCAGTGGGTCAGATAGGAGCTGATGCGGCGCAGTGTGCGAGATGATCCCTCCGCAGCGGCATGTCCAGCAGTTGAACTGCCTCAGCTCCAGCGTTGCTCGTTAGCATTGCTTGTTAGCGTGCGCTTGCAAGCGTTCGCTTCACTTTTGCAGCGTGTTGTGATGTGTCTTCATGTTGTTGACAAATACATGGCCAAACAACTGGAACGGGGGCTCCATTTCAACTTGGGATTCTGGCGATGGGGGGCAGAGGGAACTGGCCGCACCACATCCACAGGGATTGCTTGAGAGAGGGGTGAACGCTCTCTTACCAGCCTGTAAGTCTGCCAAAGTCTGCCAAACTTCCGGACCAGCGTTCTCCATCTTAACCACCTGCTGAAGAATGGTCCCGCCCACCACACCACCTGCTGAAGAATGGTCCCGCCCACCACAGGCTGAGTCCTCCTACTCCAGTTAGACAGACTCCTCCCAGCTTGCTCAGGCCTGGCCTTTTCTACCAGTTTGTCATAGACGTGCCCAAGGGCTCCGTCTTCAGTTGTAGTGAGACCTGAATCTAACTGGCACGTTGTGTAAAGAGATTGGAAGGAAAGGGACCGAGGCGTTAAGTCTTCTCGTTCAAAGGCACCGTTTGCACAACACATGCTCTTAAAGCCCTCTAGATTTCGGACTTTTTGCTGGTGTCCCGGGCCACTCTACCCAAGCCCAGGTTTATTTTGATGGGCTCCGAGACCCGGGCTAGAATAACTGCTGTCCTGAGCAGGGCTGGAAGGAAGCATCTGGAACATGTGTCCTTCTGATGAGTGGGAGCCAGACTGGGGACATTTGCTGACTGTCCCCCAGGGCGGGGCCTGAGGGCCCAGTTGTCCTGGGCTGGGAAGACTTGGGGGTGTATCTGTCTCCTGCTACAGCCCCCATCCACTACTAGTTCACTGACCGCCTGCAGTGCACGTGGAAGGTGTGGATGCCGTCGCTAGAAACGCCTGGGTGTATGTAGCTCCTCTGTGCTCCAGGTAGAGCACCGTGGAAACCCATGTGGCATATTCCTGTCTGGCCCCTGCAAGAGCCCACAGGCCCCTCCCTGTGGCTGTTATTCACAGTAGTTTGCGAGGCTTTGAAGTGCCTTTAAGGCAGTGTTATAAGCAACAAAGTATAACGTCGGATGCACAGGGTTTAATGACTGACAACATTCGGGGATCACTTAGCAGCAAGGAAGAAGGTGTCCCTCACTGGACGGACGTGGAAGGGGAGAGGCAGAGGGTGGAGGAACCAGTTAGGGAGTGGATGTGAGTGGGAGAAGAGAGAGACCGATGCACAAGAGGCAGGGGCAGACAGACTCAGACATGTATTGGGGGGACACATAGTGAGGGGCCGGGGGGCTGTGAAGAGATAGGTCCTGGGCAAGAGCCCTTTGGAAGAGTCCCCTGGGCTTGGGTGGCATTGCCCTCGGCCTGAGTTAGGAGTCAGTGGAGTTCCAGAGTTTGGGGCTGACCTAAGTTCCCCTTGGAGAGGTCCCTTGACTGACCTCAGAGGTTGGGGTCCTGCTGTTGGTTTCCAAGAACTTGGAGGTGTCGCAGGAATGATGCCACACAAGGGTCCAAAGGAAGCAGCGACCCAAGCCACGGGGAGGGTGAGAGAGGAGGGGAGGTAGGGGGCGGAGGTGGGAGGGAAGGGGAGGATGTAGGGGAGGAGACGATGGGAGGGGAGGGCATGTGGGAGGGAGGACAGGGTGGGGGAATCACTGGACTGGCTTCCTCTCCCCTCCCTGGGCCCCCATCCTTCCAGAGGTGAACATGCTCTGGGAAACTGAGCTCACCAAGTGGACTAGTAACTTACCTGCACATGCCAACTGCACGTTCGTCATGCACTCGAGGCTTCTGTGGACCCGTGGGCTGGAACTAGACACATGATTGTTCTTGCTTTTGGTTTTGGAGGCCGCGGATCATGCAGGGTCTGGGGAATGCAGACAAGTGCTGTATCACTGAGCTCAACGCCCAGCCCTTTTGTTTTGAGATCTGGTCTTGCTAAGTTGTCCAGATTGGCTTCTTTTTAAAAACTTTATTTATTCATTTGTGTGTGTGTGTGTGTGTGTGTGTGTGTGTATCACAGGACTCTGTGGAGGCCCTGGAGTGATTTGAGGAATCATCCTGGATTGCCTCTACCTCCTTTTCGCTTCGCTCTGTGATTCCCAGGCTCCGCCTACCAGGGCAGGAAGTGTAAATTGCTATTTTCGTCTGGTGTTTTTATGTGGCTTACGAGGCAGTCTTAACTCCTGAGCCATCTCCCCAGGCCCAGGTTGGCTTTGAACTTGTGATGCTCCTGCAGCCACTGAGTACAGGCTTAGAGGAATGCAGCACTGCACTGCTTGGCTTCACGGCTTCTCAGACCCTAGGAGGACTCCGGCGTCTGAAGCGGGGGCTTGGCTTGGCTGGGGCATCTACCCAGGCTTCTGCACTTGCTGGGAGGGGTCCTGTGTACTGGTGGATCAGAACCAGACCACAAAAGCTGGAGAAAGTAAATTACCCAGCATGAAAGAGTCTGATGAGGGAAGCAGACAGTCTGACAGACGGTCTGACATGCTGCTCCTCCTGAGGGGGCTGAGAAGAGCAAGCTAAGGGACCAGAACTAACTGGTGAAACAGAAACCCTTTTCCCCCAAAGCTTTGCACCTCTCACCCCAAACATCCAGTGGGGAATCAGCTCCCCCACGGTGGAGTTCCCTGAATAAACATGAATAAACAGTCGTCATGGCGAAGCCCGGCCCAGGTCCTGCTCTTTCTCTAGTGGCCATGGATGTTATCTGCCTGTCTCTTGTGTTGTGATGACCAAGCGAGAAGGTGGATGCAGAGGTCCCGAGGAGGGGGGTCTGCCAGCCGAGGGGGGCAGCTGTGGGCTGTTTGCACCCTAGCGTGTTTGCTGTCCCTGGCCCGATGCTCCATCCCGATCCGGTGGACTCTTGGTGCATGTGGACCGTGAGCTGGTATGGGGGCGCCTCCTGCTGCCTGGGGAAGCGTCTCCACCCCCCACCACCAAGGGTAGGGCTTGAGGAGAGCCTGGCCCCGGTGGGCGCGCCTGCCCTGGACTCTGGTAGGCGCACCTGCCCTGGACTCTGGTGGGCGTGCCTGCCCTAGACTGCTGGGAGGAAGGTACATTCACGCTCCTCTGTTTTCTTCAAATCCTGGTTGGCGTCTTTCTTTCACCTTGGTGCCTTGGACATAATCCAGCTAGACAAAGAGACCTCAGCTAGTTCCGTTCATCATGTCCAGGACTTGGATAAGATTTGGAGCAACCTGCCCAGCAATCAGGGCAGAACCTTGAACCTTGACCTCCCCATTCCCCTTATTTTCCCCCCTCTCCCACAGTGGCAGGGTTCTCCCCCTTTCCCCTGCGTCAGAATCTTCAGGGCAGCCTTTGTTCTGGGATACATGTTTAAGTGTGCACATATTTTTTTGTGAATTACAAAAGCTGCACTTATGTGCTGCCTTTGTGTGTGTATATTTCTCTGTGCATAGTCAGCTTCGTATGCAAATGTGCATATGTATTTATGTACATCTATATATATTATATATATTTAATTATTCTAAATAAACTCACTCCCTATGTGCAGTACTTCGTTGGCTGGGGTTTATCTTAACACACTCAGCTCTTCTTACTCTACAGTGGCAGCCCACTTCCTTCCCTCCTCGCTGAAGGGTGTGAGGGAAGGATTGTACCTCAGAAGATGTTGGGGTGCCGGGGCTTTTGTCTCACCCATGCGTGCGCGGTAAATACCGTCATGTGCTTGCATCTGGCACCAGCCTGCGCCTTCTCGTTTAGTTTGGATGCAGGAATTATTTAACAAGCTTATTAGACCTGTGCATAAAGGGGGCGAAGTCTTGATTTCTAGAGACCAGAAGAGCTTTGTGGGGAGAGACAGGGAGGACTTGACCAGCTCCATGCAGAAGGCCTGGTCGGCAGAGAGACTGTTACATCATTGGAAGTTTCGGTTGTGTATTGGGCGGGCAAGAATGCCTGGCCGCTTAGGTCCCTTCTGACCAGACAGGAAGTTACTCTGGTTCTCCTGAAGAAAAGGTGAGGACTTTCAATGTCAGCTTTCATAGACCCCTTGTTCTTCTGAAGGTAGCAAAGTATGCTTTTTCTTTGTTGGATAGAATTCTTTAGTATCTTATTTCTAGTTAGATTGTTAGAAAAGCCTTTATTTATTCGTTTGTTTGTTTATTTAGATAACATATTCATGCCATGGCACGTGTGTGGAGGTCAGAGGACACTTTCAGAAGTCCGCTCTCTCATTGTACCTCATTGGGCTTTGAGGAGTGACAGATCACCAGGCTTGTCCCTCGGGGCCTTTACCCACCGAGCCGTCTGCTCTGACTTTGCGGTAGGGATGGCGTTCAGTGGTAGAACCCTGGCCTAACATGTACCAGCTCCTAGGAATAATCCTCAGTACCTTAAACAAAACATTCAAAGATGAGGGCTGGAGACATGGCGAGAGGTTAAGACTTTGCCTCTCCCAGGTCCCACCTAAAAACACCAGACGGAAATGGTGGCGACCTACACTTCTGGCTCTGGTGGGCAGAGCCTGGGAAATCCCAGAGCAAAGCAAAAAGGAGGTAGACGCAATCCAGGATGAGTCCCAAAGTCACCCTTGGTCCTCCACAGGGACACACAGTGCCCTCTCTCTCTCTCTCACACACACACACACACACACACACACACACACACACACACAGCTCAAAGATCAGTATGAGTTGATCACTCAAAAAAGGAGTTGAGTTACACAGATTCTGGGGTGTCATATCAGTGTGTACCTTCCTCTTCTCTCAAGTCTGAAACTCTCAGTTTGGAGGCCTCACAGGTTGCAGTTGCCAGGGGTGGCATTGTGAGTCTAGGGGTCCAACCCAGCGTCATTCCGTCCTTCTTACAGTGGGGCCTCAGCTGCTGGAATGCTGTCTGTCCTTCAAGAGGCAAGTGTGTGTGGAGGGTGTTTCGACAGGCACAGGCGGACACGCCCACGCAGGCCCAAGCCTCCTCCATTCTGGAAGAAGGGTGGGTCCCCGGGGCCGAGCTGTGTCTACCCCTCAGGAAGAACTCCTGCAGTTCAGAGCAGCTGTGTTCTGCAGGACATACTGTCCACGGTTGTCCTGGAGTGACCACATTGTGTGTCCTTCCACCCCATCTTGGATTCCCTTTCGTGATAACTCAGCGGCGTTGACCAAAGGAAATAGAAGTTCTGACCGTCCGGCTGGTCCGTCGCATTCACTTGAATCTCTGTGCTTGGAAGTCAGACAGAGCCACAGCTGTGTATAGGGTGGGGAGTGTCTCTTGGCTCTTGCCTTTGGGAAAGAAAGAATTCAGTTGAGAGACACAGCACAAACAGCAGTTAATTTAGCAAAACAAGCACTCCCGAGAGACATGCGATGGACAGGAGCCGCGCACTGGGTCATGATCTGAAAGACACGTGTGTGAATATTCATGAGCTGGGGGACACTTGGGAGGGGTAAGGTGACACTTTTCCTTCCTGCATCTTGGTGGACCGGATCTCCTTTTCTGTGCATTTCTTCCCATGATGCTCCAGAGAGCCTAGGGAATGTGTGGAGGCAGGTGTCAAAACTGGGTATGAGTAGCAGCTTTGGTCTTCCAAAGATGCAGCTGTGGTGCATGTGTGTGGAGGAGACTCTGGTGCCTCAGTTTCTGGTTGAATAGGAGCATCTTGCCTGGACCTCAAAGGGGCCTTCTGACCATCAGGAGACACAGCACTGAGTTTTAAATGCAGTTTTCTTGCTGCTTTCTAGCCAACTCGTGTGTGTGTGCCTGTATGTGGGTGTACATATGTGTGCAGTTGTGGGTACAAGAGGACATAAGAGTACGTGTGCCTGTGGAGGCCCAAGGCTGACATTGGGAATCACCCTAGATTGCTCTTTTACCTTTTTGCTTTGTTCTGGGAGTCCTCGGCTTCTGCCTTCTTCCAGAGCCAGAATTACAGATCATTGCCGTATCCACCAAATCTTTCCACATGGGATCTGATGATCCGAACTCAGGTCCTTTTGCTTGCGAGGCAAAAGCTTCGCTCTTGAGCCGTCTCCCCAGCCCCCAACCTCTTTAGAGGCTGCTCAAGGATCTCATGACAGATAGATTAAGATATTTAGTTGTCCCAGCGTTGAAACATTCAGTTCTTTCTTTAAATCCAGACTTTAATCAAGAAAGGTGGGGCCGGTGTCTTATAATAGCTTAAGCTTCCAAACAGGAACAGGATCTGGCTTGTCTTCGAGGGCTCCTTTCTCCCAGATCCACAGTTCACGTCTGCAGTCACGGGGCGCCTGTCTTCACAGTCATTGTCATCTCCACGTACTGAACACGCAGCCCTAGACCGCTGGTCCGGTGGTTCAAGCTGATGAGGGTCGCACTGTGCGTGCGAGGCTGAGAGAATACTGCGGCTGGAGAGGTTGTGGGTGTGAACGCTTATTCTGGCTCCTGACATCCGCTTTCCCTTCTGAATACCTTGTGGGAATCTGTCCGTCCCCTCCCCTCCCACTGGCTGCTTGTTTACTAAGCTTCCCTGCCCACTACAGGCTGAGGCAGATGGGTGTTGCCTTTGTGGTATTTGTGACCTGAGGACTGATACATCCAGAAAGTCAGAGGACTGCACAGTGCCTGCCCTTGGATCCAGAGCCTGCGGTAAACTCCACTTTTGCCTCGGTTGCCCGTTACCAGGCCCTGTTTCTCCCAGCGGCGTGTTTTCATCCCAGACCATGTGTTTCCCTAACCTCTGACCCCCGCTGACCTCAGCAGAGATATTTGCATGTGAGAACAGGAGCATCCACCTCATAAACCCAGCACGCTGCAGGTGCTGGGAATTTTGAGGTAAATATGTCATCATCTGCCTGATTTGCCCAGGTGGCCGTAGGTGCTGGTCGGGACATTTCTGATAGCCTGGTTGGCCAGCGCCAGCTTTGTGTTCATGGCCGCAGCTCTGGTCATTACTGCTCAGTCAGTACTGTCCAAGTGAGTATCAGAACTCGTGCGTGATGCCACCGAGCAGGGGACACGTCTGTGTCCAGGATGGAAAGTTGTAGTGAAATTCCCCTCGGTCAGCCCGAGAAAAGTCATCAGTCTGGCCAAGTCGCTTTAGGCAGAGAAACGTGTGTGTGCGCACGTGCATGCAGGCACTGTGTGCATGTATGTATGTGAGAGTTTACTGTGTGTATGTTTGTGTGTATATGTATGAAGGCACATTTGTGTATATGTGAGTGTGTGTGCCAGTATGTGCACATGCATGTATATGTGTGTGCATTTGTGTATATGTATGAAGTATGTGAGTATGTATGTATGGGTGTATGTGAGTGGGTATATGTGTGCATTTGTGTATATGTGTGTGATTGTGTGTGGGTAGGTGTATGTGAGTGGGTATGTGTGTGTGAGTGCACATTTGAATATATGTGTGTGTATGTATATGTATGTATGTGTGTGATATGTGTCTATGTGTGTGCGTTTGTGTATCTATGTGAGCATATACACAGTGGTTGAGTGAGCATGTGCGCGCCTTGACTAGAACTGATTCTGTTGACAAGACTGTTTGAAGTGTGTGTCTATATGAGTGAGTGAATGCGTTCATGCGTTGGCTAGAATCGTTTCTGCTGACAAGTTGGTTTCGACGAATAGATTCTAGTTTGCAGCATTTTTAAAAATACCCTCTTACAAATCACAAACTTTTACTCATATGATGAATGGGACGGATCTGCCGAGAGTTGGGTTTTGTTTGGAAGGGCTCCTCCTCTCTTTCGGGACCGCAGATGGTCTTCGGCCTGGACACCACTGGCTGATCTTCCCCAGAGCAGGCTTTGGACCATAGCTTCCATCTTTACATGAGCTTGTTCTTCAGGGGACAGGAAGGTGGACCGACTCCTCAGGCTGCTGATGGGGCTTGCCGCGTGCTCAGGTTGAGTAAAGCACTCAGAAGCAGGGGCTTATGTCGCAGCAAGCCCTCTGTGTCTAGTCCAGGGCGGAACTGATGTCACAGAAGCACCCCCTAATGTGTCCTTTCACCCATGTGGTGGCCTCAACGATCTGGTCACTTACAATTGGAAATTACAAATGAGCAGTCTGAGGAATCGATCTAGAAAAGACACCTGAATGAATCCCCTTCCCTATTAGTAGTGCATATGAGCCAATTCTTAGCAATCAGGAAACGTTCAAGCACAGGGAACCTTAGGTTTTCAGGGAGGGCGTTGTACTGAGAACAAAGACTCTTATGAGACACAGTGCTTAATAAAGACAAGCCCAGGTCTCGTTAGCCATGATGGACAGGGACCACGGGCAATCAGCTTTGGCTCTTGGGGCCTATTTCTTTACCTGTCCAAGAAGATAGAGTACATGTGCGCATGAGTATATGGCCTCTACGTTTTCTTCCAGCTTCAAAGACAGACATTATATGGTCCCTGCAATTTATTATCCCAAGCCTTCGAGTTGTCTCCAGTAACACCTGAGCAAAATGTAGCCAGTTAGCGTTAATGTTGGAAACTGTTTGCTGCCCCTTTACTAAGAGGACACCCATGTTTTAGTTATATGCATTGACATTCATGTATCCACATGGTACAACACGCAAGGTACATATAATCGTGTATGCGTGTATGTATTATGTATCTGAATGGCTTCTGATCTTAGACGGTTTGTTGGTATAATTCATACCGCTAGAACGAAGAGAGTATTTAAATCACAAATATTAGGAAGCAAACCCTTAAGGTATACATTCCCCCCTCTGCCTGACTCTTGCTTTGGGGTCAGTTTCCATAGCCCACCTTGACCAAGCATGTCACTGTGGACAGGCTAAACCTGAACAGTATGGAGAAGGGTTTTGTTTTGTTTTGTTTTCACATTGAACTCAGTTGGACTTTAGAGCTCTAAGAGGTTCTCTGAGATCCAAGAAAATACTTGAAATGTTTTTAAACTGTAGGAACACGGTCGGGAGCCCCAAGACTTGGGTTTCCTCGACTAGCACAGTCTGTCCGCTCTTGGGGGACGCTCGCTTCTCATACTTCTCTCTCATCTGCACACCACACATTGTGCTGTCGAAGACTCCCCACACAGTGCCTGGTGCTGAGAGGAGAGTTGGCATGTGGTTAGTGTCTGTCCTGCCCTGCTGTCCTGTTGTAGAAAAGCAGGCACCCGGGACAGGCTGTTAAAGAGCAGGGTTTGTCACTACTCCTTGGGATGCAGCAGGACTTTTCCTCAGATTACGCAAGTGGGAGAGAAATCAGCAAGGATAATGTTGCCGTGGGCATCCCCAAGCCCCAGTGTTATATTTTCAAGTTCTTTTAAGTAGCTCAATTGTTCTCCATGGCAGACATTATGTAATAAGAACATGTTATATGTTGAGATCCCTACAAATGCTGGGAAGCCACAGATGGGCGATAAGACGCAGGTTTCAGAGGCAAAAACGATTTGGATTAGAGCCTGTGCCTGGCTCAGTTCCTAACCGCTTGGCCTGGGGCAAAGTAATTTGCCTCTAAGTTTCTGTCTGAGAAACTGGCTGAGTGCCCCAGCAGGTAGGAGAATAGTTTTGTTTTGATGGATCGATTGATTGATTGATGAGCTTCCATGTCCAGTTTATGTGGTCCTGGGAATGGACCCAAGGCCTTGTCTAGCTGAATCACACTCCCAGCCCACATTCTATAGATACGAGTCTAGTATCTGTCTCAGAACAGAATGTTCTAAAAATGCTAGCTGTTATCCTTTATGTAAAAATGTGTATGTACAGACATATAAAAATTGTCCTCGTGGGGCTGGAGAGGTGGTTCTGGGGTTAAGCCTCTGCCTTGCAGATGGAAGGTCCTGAGTTCGAATCCTAAACCCCACCTATAGACGCCTGGGCAGAAGCGGGAGCCGCCTGCGTTTCTGGTCCTGGTAGGTGGAGCCTGTGAATCTGGGGCAGAGTAAACAAGGAGGAGGTAGAAGTGGTGGTTTTCAAATTCGCCTGTGGTTCTACACACACACACACACACACACACACACACACACACACTCACGAGCGCGTGCACACACACACTCACACATGCATAATTGAATAAAAAAATTTTTAAAATTGTCCTCTTGCATTTACTTATAGTGAACATCAGTACATCCTGGTGATTATATTTTCCTGAAATTTGGAAAGGTTCTGGAAAATCACTATGCCATTTCTCTTTCTCATACATATTTGTAGTAAGTTAATTTCATTTTTTATTTTCATTTTATTCATTTATTTCATTTTAAAGTGTGCGGAATCATTTATTTCATTTTAAAGTGTGTGGAATCTTAACAGAATAATTACATGTATTTTACTTTCTAGTAGAGAACAGGATCAAACAGCTGATAAGGAATTGCTTTTCTGCATTGGGACTGGGAGACGCTGCTGTATTTTTATGTGCAGACACTTTGTGGGTGGACTGCAGAAATTCTCGCTCTTAGAAATGTTGCTAAGCCCCTGGGAAACTGAATAGGGAGAAAAGAGCTAATTTAAAAAAACTGCTATCCTCTCCTCTAATTAACTTGCTCTCTGCTCTTGGGAGAGGATGCAGAAGTATAAAAACATGGGAAGTGAGTGCTCTCCTAGTGGTCCATGGTGGCCCGAGCATCGTGATGGGCACGGTTTATAGTAAACAGACATGGAAGCACAAAGGGCTTCTTGATGTCCCAGCGCCCTGCCTCTCACCCCGGCCCCAGTGAATGGTGGTCCAGCAGGTGTGCAGACTAGACAGCTGCCTAGCTCAGACCTCATTGGAATTCACAGCTAGGACCCAGGAGCATCCGGCCCTCCCTGTTGCTTTTGCTGCTTGGAAAGACCAGGGCCCTTTGTACTCCGAAGCCGCATCTTGGAGCCAGTGCTCGGGATGCAGAGGCGATGAGATGAGCACTGGGTCCTCTCCCTGCACCTTGGCTGGAGTGGTCAACCCAGGACCCCTGGATACCAGAAGGGTTCAGAGCATCCCTGCTCGGGGTGCAACTACCTTTTCTCGTTGTGTGTGTGACAACAGAAAGAGGCTTAGGTCTCAGAAATAGCAGTAAAGGTATCAGAAGTAGGATTTGGAGCTATTCTTCAGTGGAGATGGCGTTTGGCTCTTGGCAGATCTGGTCCCCGCTGGAGTGGGCGCGGTGGATGTGGACATCGGTTAGCAGTAGTGGGGACTCCAGGCTGCTGGCTGTTCAGGGAAACTCCGCAAAGAGGCAAGTTGGCTCTGTGTGTTTGTCAGCGTTGCCTCTGATGGGTGTGTGTGGGAGCCGGGGGTGTGGAGGCGGGCCCTGCAGTTTCCCAGTGACCAGGCTTCTCCTGCCTGCCTGCACCTGTTGTTTCATGTGGTCTTGTGTTTTCACCCCCTGGGAACAGACTGCAAAACTCCACACATGTGGATCTATTGTCCAGGTGTGGGCGGACCTTAAAATTTCCCCAGCGATAACAGCTAAGTCTTTTAATATTAATATATTTGCATAAAAAAACCCTTCAGCATCTCCGCCGTTACGTTTATGTGAATGAAGTGTTTATTCATGAAGGCCCATGTTCATTGGATACCATCAAAAGCAGCCCTGCCGTGTTATTGACCTCTTTGAGGGGAGGGTCCCCTGGAGGGCTCTGGCTGGTTGGAGGAGTCATGAGCCTTAGCAGGCGATCTTTGGCACTGCTAAAAAGAATCCCTCGTGCTAAGCTGCGGAATCAATCTGCGTTGGTGTAGACATCTGCAGGAAGCTCACCAAACGGCTCCTTGTCTGGTTCTGGTGGGTAGCAGAGAGGTCAGCTGGCTTCTGTTGCTCTGCCAGCCGATGGTCTTTAAAAGATGGCGACATATACCAAAGTCACTGGTCTTGAGACCCCCATGGAACTCAACAGCACGAGGGTCTCACAGGGTTGGGGGAGTGGCTCAGTGACATGCCAGCGGGTCCGTCGCCCGGTGCTCTGTGTCGCCTGCTGATCCACACACCCTTGCACTTCTCTAACAGATTCGCCCCTTGCTGTCAATCACTCGTGTGGATCTGCAGTCCTGAGCACCCTGTCCTTGGGCGTCAACCTCCTCCCCGTTGCCCTGAATTGTTTGGCATTCGGATGCGTTAGAACTGTTAGAACTGTTCCGAGACGGGAGCCGGCTGGCGGAGGCAGGTCCTGTCACTGGACATCCCAAGCCATTGAGCACTTGCTGTCCAGTCCGTGGCCTCTGTAACTGGGGGTCTCACCGTTCTAAGCTTGAGTGACTGGGGGAAGAAGGGGAGAGAGAACGTTGTCTGCAGGGCTTCGGGTACCTGAGGGAGCTTTTCCAGGTGATTTTTGTCTCCAGATGAAGACTCTCCTTGCCGGTGGAGTTGCCAGTGGAGACCAGCGGGGTCCCCCCACCGCTGTGGTGCTAGCTGGTTGGGCTTGTAGCTTAGTCTGGCACAGCCTCCGTTGACAGACGTGCTGGCTTTCATTCATTCCCTTTGCAGATGGCCACTCGCGGCCTCCTGTTTTAGGCTCCAGTACAGGGACAAACAAGGCCACCTGGGCGGCCATTGCAGCCCATGGGGGAAAGCGAGACACTTTGAGAAGCACTGGGGGGGGGCAGGAAGTGGAGAGAGTGGTGGGCTAGGGCAGGGAGAGAGTGAATGGAGATGGAGTTTCACAAGATGGGGATTCTAGGGTTGGGTCAGAGCCAACCTAGACCGACCAGAATGCCAAATGTCATGCTGACAAGACTCATGAAAAGAGCCCACTGTGTGTGAGTAGGCCATTAAAGGTAAGGTGAGTGTCTTTCAAGTAAAGCTGAGTTCAGAGAACATCGTTTGATCACAATCAAGGCTGGCAGTTCTCAGGTGCAAGGTCATCCTCCTGTCTCATGCACTTGGGCCTGAATCTTCTAGTCTTGGGGTCACAAGCCCCCCCTGCTCAGCAGCAGCACCCGGGACCACATCTCATCCGCTTTTCTCTCCTCTCTCCCTCAGGAGTTCTGATTCTGAAGAAGCCTTTGAGACCCCGGAGTCAACCACCCCTGTCAAAGCTCCACCAGCCCCGCCCCCGCCCCCTCCTGAAGTCATCCCAGAACCTGAGATCAGCGCTCCACCTGTCCCAGAAGAACCAGGTAACGAGGATGGGGAGGTCCCTGCTCAGGGGACAGAAGGAGGCTGCTTGGACAGGTCACAGCCCCTGGCTGCTGGTGTCCCTTCCCCGGGGTGTTTTGTGTATCGCAGGCCTCTGAAGCCTGCACTGGACACAGGGTGTTGTCTCCTTGGCAGGTGTTGACCCATTGGCTTTTCACTTGCAAGCTGGGGTAGTTTTGAGGACTGGGCCAACTGAGTTTTGGAAGTTTCTAGCACAGTCGCAGCTTCTACTCTTCGTGCTCCCATGACAAGTTGGTTCTAGTCAGCTCCCGTGCCGCTGCACTTGCATTCTGAGAGGAGTCCACAGGCTTGGAGGGACATGGAAGGAAAGAGGGAAAATGAGGTCAATCCGTGCTGCGTGAGCTGACAAGAGCTTCTGCGTTTCCTGATTGCTTTCCTGTGCCCGTCCTTCCCTAGCGAGAGTCAAAATACTTCTAGTGCCATTGGGTGTGGCTACAAGGGTTTGAAACAGCTCGACACCACGCCACCAGTGTTCCCTGGGCTCCCCTGCTCCCAACCAGGATGGGACCACCCCTCACTCTCAGTTAATAGGGGACCTGGGAGGAGGCACGGCCTTCCAGGAGTGGCGCACAGGCGTCAGAGGCCAGTGGTTCTATCCTTCCTGAGGCCCGGCCAGCTTGGGCCACGTTCTTTGAAGGACTCGCTCTGGCTTCCCTTAGGGCTTAGCGCTTCCCGTGTGACATGCCAGTAACTCCAGGTGCCCGTGTGCAGCCACTGCCCGAGTCCACCCTGTCTCCTGCCTCAGCGCGCCTTCCTTTACAAGAAATAGATAAGGGAGGCACTGGGCTGGAGAGGTGGCTCAGGAGTTAAGCCTCTGCCTTGCAGGCGGAAGGTCGTGAGTTCGGATCCCAGATCCCACGTATAGACACCAGGCAGAAGCAGGGGTGGCCTGCGTTACTGTTCCTGGTAGGGCGGAGCCTGTGAATCCCGGGGCAAAGTAAACAAGGAGAAGGTGGAGGTCCATGGTGGTTCCCGAATTCCCCCGTGGTTCTACACACACACACACACACACACACACACACACACACACACAATTGAATAAATTAAAAAAATGTTAAAGTTTAAAAAAAAAAAAGATAAGGGAAGCACTTATTTATTTATTTGGGAGGGGGAGAGAGAGAGAAAGAGAGAGAGAAGGATGCATCGTGTGGGTCCCGAAGCCAGAACTCGTTCACAGATTTACAAGTAGACGCTTTCCCTGCTCAGCTATCTCACTGACCCTCATCCGTCTTCTTGAGGGATGACTGTTCTTGTGGAGGACTTAAGGGTGGTCCTGGAGCTGGGCAGCCACGTCCTGGCTAGAGGCGGCGTTGGCAGAGAAGTGGGTGGGCTCAGGGTTGCCTTCTGGGTGCTCTCTGACTCCGGCTGGCAGCCAAGTGGCCGGCAACATAAAAGAGCAGGTTGACTTTGATGTGGGTGGGAGAGAAAAGATGTTGGAATTCATTTCTTCCGCTGGAGTCTCAAGCAGGCCACTGATTTCTTAGAAAAGTTGCCCACTGCTGGAGCTGAGGCCTAACAGGTAGGCCAGAGAACAGGAGCTGGGTTCTCACAGGCCTGAGTCTCACTGGGGGCTGACCGCCGCCGTGTTCATGGTCCCCTCTCAGCTCAGTCAGTGTAAGGCAGGGCTAGGAGGGGACTAACAGGTGTTTATGTAATTTCAAAGTAGAGAGAGCCAGAGGCTGGTTAGAGTTCTGAGAGAGACGGTGGGATCTCCCCTTCTCCTTTCACATGTCAAGGAACACAGAAGTGTGTTTTCCATATTGCTTTTACAAGTTGACCCACAGTTTTTAGTGGAAGTGGCTAAATCACAAACACCTTGTGGCTCTGTGGTCAGACACTCCAGGAGACCCATATAGGGTGTAGCAGTCCGCTTGCATGGTTGCTGATAAGTCACCATCAAAGGCTTAAGGGAACAAGGGATTTATTGTCTCTTATGATTATCTGGTTACAGTTCTCGGTCCAGCTTGACCGGAGAGCACGCACCAACCCCAGGGCCGAGGAAGCCGGCTATACCATCTCTACGTAATGTCTGAGAGAGGGACAATCCTTCCTTGCCAGACCAGCATGTCTGGCCAAGTGAACAGAAGGATGCCAACTCCTTCAACCAGCTCTCAGTATTTTATTCATCTGTTTAGCACTCGCATCTGACCCGCCAGTACGGGGAACAGTTTCTCCCACTCTGGTTCTGGGCTGGATCTCCCCACATCAGTTAAGCTCCCATAGGCCTTATCAGAGTCATTTAATTTTTTACGTGCTTATATTATGTGCTATAATTCTTCGATGATACGCAGAAAGACTCGATCTTCAATTGCCACGCTGCTCCCTGTGTCTGACTGACACACAGGAAGGCCCTTTGGTGCCCTTGGTGCATCTTTAGGGTTCCTTGCCAACTGCTCCTGGGAGCTAAAGCTTATCATAGTTCTCCTTCTTGTGCCTGAGTGTTCTTAACACGTTCAGGCCCACTTTTGTCTTCATTCTTCCCCTCACAGACAGAGCTTCTCTGCATCACCTTCTTGCAGCTGGAAGGCCGTTGATGTGGGTGCCATTTTATCCCTAAGCTTACTGATGTCAGAATATGACAATCAATCAATGTTCATTCCATAAAATATTTACACAGCACAGTCCACTAGGCTCTGATGCCCGGAAGTTAGACCACGCGCAGCAGGACACAACGCTGTTCTGTGTGTTTGAAATCGGTGTTCACTGGTCCCTGTGCAGTGACGTCTACGCCGGTTCAGAGGTGAGCAGCCAGTTACTTCCTGAACACTGACGCTGTGCTCTGAAGTGCGTCGTGACGTCACCCTGCATCGTCCATCCCCTCCTTCAAGATGGTCTCGTAGCTCTAGAATGGCTGTTCCACCGCACGTATCCCCGGCACACACCCTACTTGTGTAACACACATGCTATGAATTTGCACCACTGTCTCGACCATTACTTTTTAAGCCATGTGGTCCATCAGTTCTGCGTTCTCCTGTCACTGCTTTCCTGGTCCTTTAGGTCCAGAGATGACCCGTACAGCATCTGTGGGCTGTCGGGTACCCTGAATGCAATCTTTTCCCCATGCTGTGGAAAAACCTATACATGTCTAAGTCATTATTAGGATAAGTCACACTGGCCATTTCCATCTTCTGACACATATCCTGCCCTTTGGGCTTTAACCTGATTGCTCTCTGCCTTTTCACAAGAATGTAAGATTGTTCTAGGGAATGATCAAAAATCAGGATCGCTCCTGTCATAACGTGCTTGAAGCAAGGAAACAGAAAACAGAAGCATGAAGAGGAAGGACTCCTCTGTTTGAAGTCCTCCATCCAGGCTCTTCCAGAGAAAATGACTTTGGGAAGCATTTAAGGTCCTTAGTATACCCTGTATAGGAGCCAGATACACCCGGAGCCTATTCCGATATAGCCACTGATTTGGACAAAGGCTCGGGTCAGGAATCTGGACGCGATCTCCCAGAACGTCATTGTTCAGTGTAGGAAGCACAGGACACGTTGTGAGTGGGGAAATAGCAAGCCAAGAACCCGTAAAGAACTAAGAAGAATAGAGGCCCCGGGCCCCTCGGGTTGTAGGTGAAGCTCTGGCACACAGCCAGGCTCATTTTTCGTGGTGCTGGGGATGGAGGTGCCCAACAGAGCAGTGGCCGAGGGGTGGAGGTAGCCAAGCCCTTGGCACAACAGCGATACCAGGGCCTCTGAGGGCTGCGCTCTGAATTCCTTTTCAGCAAAGCAGAGAGCCCTCTCCATCCTTACACACACACACACACACACACACACACACACACACACACACACACACGATCCCACCTCTTAGGTGGTTGTTCTTAAAGGAAAGAACACTATAGAGGTTCGAGAGATAACCTGTGAGGAGAGACTTGGAGATGCTAATTGCTTCTGAGTCCTAGAACCTCAGAGCCCTTGTTACGCCCCTTGGTGTCTTTAAACTAAGACCATTTCTCCTTTGAAAACTGCAGTGAGCCCTTTGTATGAGGACTGTACAATCAGTGGAAGTGAATTTGGGATTGTGGCTACATAAAGCCTCCCTGGCTTGAGCTGTATATATAATTTTCTGCACCCGTGGGAAGCTGCCCCCCATCCTCTCAGCCATTCTGCAGATCCACAGGGGCACTGCAAAGGCTCCCCGCCCCGAGACACAAGAAAGTTCTGTGCTGCTTACGTAGGTGGCCCTGGGAGAGAAAGGTTTGTTCCGAGAAAGAAAAGGCAGGAGAGGAAAATCTATTGTTTAGTTTTCCTCTGCCAAGAGCTTGGAATGTTTTTAAAGGTGGCTTCGGAAGCACATGAAGTAATAAATAAGCCTTTGTGAATAAAGACATTCTTCCCTCTTGGAAACCTTGTTTCACAAAACAATTGGGTCCTGGTGGCAAGTTTGGGTACCTACCTTTGCAGACTTCATGGTGACAGAAGATTGTCCCTTACTTCAGCAGCATCCCCTTTCTAGGTCATGGACCCTCTCTGCGGTCCCGTGTGGGAAGGGAGCTCCAGCTCTCCCCTCTCCCGGCCTGACTCCCTGCCATTTTGGAAGCAGACAGTTGTCTGTGCAGGTGACAGACTGCTGTGTTGTTGCCCTGGGCTGCTTCCGTGCTGCTAGATGCCAAGGTGCTGCGTCAACACTGTGCCTGCCGATGCTTGGGCATGTGCCAGGGTGGCTCTGTCCAAGAGCTGCAGCCCGGGCTGGGGCCTGTGGCAGACGGTAGAGTCAGAAAGTCGCTAGCTGGCAGGAGATAGATGGTGAGTGCAGGGCATGGTGGGAGAACGGAAGTGGGTTCATCGCAGTCTTTGCCCATCCTGCCTGGAACATGCTCTACTCTGGAGACGAGCTTATTTGCGCATTCTCTTTGGAGCGTCCCGGCGCTCTGCGTGCCCACATGTTTCCTGTTGCTGGGAAGCGGTGGCTGCTGGTTCCCAGCTGTGTGCACTGTGTTCTTGTGCTGGCTGCAGGCAGTGGCTTTCCTTGTCGCGGGGGCCCCCACGAGGGACCTGCTGTCCTACACCCTGGACGCGGTGTCCCCACCTACATGGAAACCAAGCCATGCATTGCTCGCCGCAGACACACAGGAAGCCTCCTGGTATTAGGCAGGATGTCCCTGACAGCAGGAGGCAACCCCCTTCCATCTTAGGAGTGGGTATCATGTGGCAAGATTTGGAGCCGCTCAGGCCTCCACAGACCCATGACCCCCTGCCTGGGAGGACAGGATAGGATGTTCTGTTATAATGGTTACTCATCATCGTGACAATGGGATTAGAGTAACATTTTGAGGAGGTGGTATTGGGGGCTAAGGCTGAACAAGATTGACACTGATATGTGGCAAACTTTCAATCACTTTATCCTTTATGGTTTTCTTTATTATCATCAGCGTATGTGGGTGTGACATGGCATCTATATGGAGGTCAGAGGACGACTTTGTGGTCGGTTCTCTCCGTCTGCCTTTGCACTGGTTCCCAGCTCTAGCTCAGTCATCAGGCTTCTGTGACGAGTGTTTCTCCTACTGAGCTGTCTTGCCAACGCTCTGAAGCTCTTACTCTGCACCCGCACCTGGCACCGGCTTTCTCTGAGTCGGTTTGTCCTGGTGTCTGTCGCCTGCACCTTTTGGGAAGCGTCTCATTTCCTACCCATGATAGTATTTGAAGGAAGAGGATGGAGGGGACCACGCTGCAGATGAGAGCAGTCTGCAAGGGGCAACAAACCGAGTGACTCAGGGCGGGGTCTGCCACTGGGCCGGCTGGAGGGCAGCGTGAGCAGCCCGCGTCGCAGTCAGGATGCAGAAGGCTCTGTATGTGTGCCGGGACTGCCGAGGCTCCAGGTCGTGACCACCCCACGGTGGGACTCTCACCCACGCGTGCTCCTGGATGCCCGTAGGTGATGTTACTTACACAGAGTTAGGTCCCGATGGGGGTCATGTCACCTAGCGGCTCCCAGTGAGGACTCAGATAGGAGGAACAATCTGCTTTTCATGAATCTCCCCAGCTGTGAGCTACCGTGGTCAGTAATTATCGTTTGTCACAAAGCCTCTATCTCTGATGAGTGTCTAAAATAGAGGGGATGCCTGGAACCGACCTTCTAGCAGACACCTAGGAGCAGCAGAGCAGGGACACCCTCCTCAGGCGGGAGCTCAAAGGGGGGGGCAGCCTGTGTGCCCCCTTCTGCCGCTCTAGCTGGTCAGTCTTGGGTCTGGTTTCTGGAGCCTCGTGTTTTGGACCACATCCAAGGAGGGCGGGCACTGTGGACCACGTCTGTCGGAGTGGCCCTGCATCTCCCACGGCAGATCCCACAGGGAGTTAGAGCTTAGCCTCAAGACTGATCCAGGCTGGTCCAGTCTCACCCTCAGCCTTTGCCTGGTGAGTGATCACATCGTATGGAAGTTAAGAACTGTAAGTGCGGCAGAAGGAAGCGGGTAAGGGAGACCCTCCCCGCCCTAGGCTTCTCTGACACGATACTCACACACCATCTGTTAAAATGTGGGCTTCAAGCCCTACATTTTACACTGACCTCCTTAGGAAAGTGTGGACTTGGCACTGGATGGGCAGCGGCTCTCACGAGCCCCACCTTTGTTTCTTCTTTTTCTTTTTCTTTTTTTTTTTTTTAAGGGAGAAAGGGAGGTTTATTCAGCTTTCGGTTTCAGAGGGAAAGTACAGTCTCTCAAAGCAGAGGCAGCATGGCCGGCTGGCCAAAGCTGGAGGAGGCTAAGTCACCGCAGACATCTTGGAAGCTGAGAGCTGCAGACTGCTTGCTGCAAAGGCCAACTTCTCCTGGAGGGAGGATGGGACTCATCCACCGCAAGGCCCACCCCTTGTGACTGCCTTCCTCCAGCAAGGCTCCACCTCTCAGGTGCCATGACCTTGCCAAACACATGAGACTGTGGGGGACACATTTTAAACCATGACATTCCACCCCTGGCCCCCACAGGCTCATTGCCATTGCATTATGCAAACCATACTCAGTCCAACTTTAAAAGTCTTCATAGACTACAACGGTAGTCCCAACTGTCCAAAAGTCCAAAGTCCAAAACTTCCTGAAAAATCAAAAGACAAGTTACATACTTCCAACATACAATGGCACAGAATAAATATTTCCATTCCAAAAGGAAGGAATGGGGGCATATCCAGGAAAGATCAGTTCATAACAAGACTGAAAACCAGCAGGACAAACCCCAAATCTTGTAGCTCCAAGTCCAACAGGTGAGCCTCTTGTTGAAATAATCTCAGTTCCAAAGGGCTTTGGTTCCACCCCTCCAATGCAGCTGCCCGTAGAACACATCACTCTTTTGGGCTGACTCCTCCCAGGGTATACAGCTCTCCTTGGCAGGTGTCCCACGTTGTCTCTGGCATCTCTAACATCTTTACTTCTCAGTGGCAAACCAGGCTTTAACTCCACAGCACAAACTGCCCTTCTTGGGCCTCTAAACTGCAGGCTTCTTGCCTCATGATGCCTGGGTTCAGCCAATTTTTGAAATCTTGGAGGAGGACTCCATGATCTCCTCCCTCTTGCATCACCAATGCAAGCTGATTCTGTTTCTCTACGTTGACCATCTCTTTCACTCCTGGTCAGTTGCTTGGTAAGAGAAACCCTTTAGCTCCAGTCTTCTGAAAGGGTTTGCCTTCTTATGAGTGGGAGGGATCTTGCCCTCAAGCTAGGGCCTCTCCTATTATTCAAATTAAGAGCAGGCTTTGATTTACAAATGGAGCTAATCTCTTCAACAGCCATTTTGTTCTCTGCTTCTTCCTGGTTCAACTCTCTAAGTTTGCCATTGTATTTTTCATCATTGGATCTTACAGTTTTTGCTGCTTCCTGCCTGATTCTTTGCTCTTTTTCATAACTCTGAAGACAACTAAAAAGTAGCCATATCACATTGTCAAGACTACATTGCTTTGAAATTTCCTTCGCCAAGCACTCCGGCTTAATTTCAGGCAAACTTTCAGGACGAGGGTAAAACTTCACTAAACTCTTGGCCAACACATGGCTCCATGTGTCACTGTTCAGTTGCAAACAGTCTCTGTTCCCCTCTGGACCATCACAAGCTGGGCTTCCACTGCTGCGTCTCTCACAGCATTGCTCTCCTCTGAGCTCTCACAAGAAAGGCCCATTTGGCCCCCTTGCTCGATGCAAAGACTTTCCCAGCACAAAGTCCCAAAGTTCTCCACATTTCTCCCAACAAACAGTTTCAAAGGCACACTAGCCACATCACAGCATTGGACATACTTTTGGATACCAACATCTCTCAGCTTCACAATTTCACATTGTTGTACCAGCTGTTTTTAATCTCACAGCAATACCCCACTACCCGGTACCAATTTCTGTAACAGTTACTCTTAACTATTGCTGTGAGAGAACACCCAAAGTGGATTAACTTAAGGGAGAAAGGGAGGTTTATTCAGCTTACGGTTCCACAGGGAAAGTACAGTCTCTCAAAGCAGAGGCGGCATGGCTGGCTGGCCAAAGCTGGAGGAGGCTAAGTCACCGCAGATCTTGGAAGCTGAGAGCTGTCCCCACCTTTGTTTCTTAGGCTACGTGAATTTGGGAAACCTTGAATTCATCATGAGTTTGCTTGGGGTTGCCCACAGCTACTAGCAAAATGCCACAGGAGAATCCAGTAATGCTTTGTTTACAACCTGTTAGTCACTTAAAAGGGAAACCTTTTCCATGAATAAAAACGATTAATTCCCAGAGATTATCATTTATGTAAATTACATGAATTATAAAATCAGTAAATACACAGCTGTTCTCTGTGAGGGTTAGACACTCAATTTTGATTGGGCAGTTGAGGGTCAGAGCACACCAGGGTGTCAAGGGTTCACTCTACCACACCCCCCCACCCTCCCCTTCCCCGTGAGCTCACAGAGGGGAGTGCACTTATGGCCTCTGGCAAAAGTAGAATTTATGTCAACGTCAGTTTGTCCTGCTTTCTTCTGAATTCCCTCTCATTTCCAAACACATCAGTTTAGATCGTGGAGGTGCAACACGATCCACTGTTATGGACTGAATTATGTAGCTGTCAAATCCACACGCTGGAGTCCTAACCCCCAGTCTGGTGTGTTTTAGAGACAGGGCCTGTAGAGACGGGGCAAATTCAGGTTCAGGAGAGAAGTCCTAGGATGGGCTCTAGTCCAGAAGTACCAGTGTCCTTGCACCAAGAAGACCGCCAGGTGCCCCTGCGAGCAAGGCTGTGCGAGGCAAGAGCAGACACGGTGGTCCAGGAGAGAGACTTCAGGAGGGCCCGGGCCTGCTGGCACCTCCGTCTTGGACATCCAGCTGCAGAACTGTGATGCAGAGCCCTGAGAGGCCTATTTTTTGTGGTTTGTTGCCCGGCCTATGACTCTTGGTGATGACAGCTGAACTGATTATCAACAGCTGGGAAACCCTGAACTTGGAGCCGGACAGGGGCATCATTTCGCGGACCTCCTTGCTTGGGCCCATGTCGATGGTGGCAGAGGATGAAGGGCATGGTGAAGTGGCCACAGTGGTCTGGGGTCCTACCCTCCTTGCCTGTGTCTGAGGTGTTGCCCACTGTGACTGGCATATTGGAGGCCCCCCGTGATGAATGGTCTTACGCAGCTGTATGGCTATGTAGAAATCCAGTGGGAACCAAACTGGACCTTGCCGTGCAAGACCATGGCCTGCCCCTGGTAGTGACCTTCCGTGAAGTAGGGTCATCCCAGCCCTGTGCTGGTCCTGTGGACCTCGTGTAGAGCCCCCAGTAAGACAGCAGTTCCCAGCCAGGGACGGCGTAGCCCTCCACGAGGCATATGGCAACGTCTGGGGAGCTTTGTTGATCGTGGCGCTCCTGGTGCTCCTGGTGCCCGGTGAGTCAGGGATGCAGGACTGCCCAGCACGCCGCGGTGACCGTGCAGGCCCCGCTCGATGATGAAGCGCTACCCCAAATGTGCTTTGGGCCGAAGGTAAATTAGTCAATTAGATAAGCAAGATGGGGTTTCTTGATCCATGGTTTCACTAGGGAATGTCAGTTCTAAACAGAAAAGCCATGCTAAAGAAGACAGGAGGACTCGCTGGGGAACACAAAGCCGATGGTTCAGCTGAGTTCCTGCTGATGGTGCATGACTGGGGAAAACGACTGACATTTGAAGACCGCTGAGGCACGTGGAGCAGCTTGAGAGAGAGGAGGTTGGCACTGAGGGTCTGTCTGCAAGTGAAGGAAAGGCCACCTCCTACCAAGGCCGACCTGAAGCATCCCTGGTCTCCTTAGCATCCCTGGTCTCCTTAGCATCCCTGGTCTCCTCAGCATCCCTCATCCTCCTCAGTGTCTCTCTCATCCTCCTTAGTGTCCCTCCTCATCCTCAGAGTCCCTCGTCCTCCTCAGCATCCCTCATTCTCCTCAGAATCCTTCATCCTCCTCAACATCCCTCATCCTCCTCAGCGTCCTTCATTCTCCTCAGTGTCCCTCATCCTCCTCAGCATCCCTGGTCTCAGCATCCCTGGTCTCTCTCCACGTCCCTCAGTCCTCTGGTTCTGAACTAAACATCCAGGACTGCAGAGCAGGAAGACCATGTTCCTGGTGACAGGAAGAAGCTGCGCTAGAGGACCTGAGGGCTCCAGGAAAGTAGGGAGGTGACCTCAGAAAGACAGGTGGTACCTGCTTTTTTGAGATGAGAAAAAAGTGGGTGTGTCTGGTAGACGGGGGAATAATTTTGAGGGAAGAACTGGGACCAGACAGAGGGTGCGATTGGGTGCCCTCTGATTGAAGCCCCTGAATATTTAGGGTGTAGGTGTCGAATAGGGCAGAGAGAGAAGGACCTGGAACCTGGACGAGCTATAGACTTGAAGGTAGGCTTCCACAAGGAGCTCTCAATCCACGTGTTTATTAAGACTGCAAGAGAAGGCCAGTGAGGGCAAAAACCATTCCTCGACTTGAGGAATTCGTCATTTCCTTGTGCCACGTTCCCCACTCCGTCAGCTGGATCATTGACAGCAAGGTTTGCTTATGAACAAAGGCAGTGCCCTCAGAGGATTCCCCCGACCCCCCACTTGGACAGTATGGATGGTTTGGAGTCATTCTGTCGGGGAACATCCAAGAGTAGGTGAGCCGTTCCCACCGGGTTTGCTGAGGGAACTGGAGAGGCTGCCTGATTTGGCAAGTAGAGGTGTAGGATACCTGGTAACGCTTGATCTCACATGCGGGATGATTGGGTTGTGGGACATGTAGAAGCCACATTTATTTGGAATTCAAGCGCAACTGAGCAGCATACTTTATCTGGTAGCTTCCTCAGGGAGAGAGGGATTCAGGGTCGTTACACCTCTTGGGAGAACATTCTAGAACATGGTCTTGTCACGCTCACGCCAGCTCCATGTTCTGCGTCTTCCCAGTACTGAGGTCTCTAGACCTCTTCACAAGGTTTGCCCGCTTCTGCCCAGTGACACATCCTTGTACATCCTTGTACATCCTTGTACATCCTTGTACATCCTTGTACATCCTTGCCCCTGAGTCCTTGGCCCTTCAGAGCAGCCAAGAGCCCAGAGATTTGCTAGGTTCCACCTGGTGCAAGCAGAGCTCGGGGGCTGGTGAGCTGTCGAGGAGCAGTGCGACGTGAGATCATGCGGTTGACATTTGGCGCCTCTGCAGCATGTTGGAAGATAAAGTAGCTTCTTGGCTGGCACTGCGGGAGGAAGCAGAGAGGAGCAAGTAGCCAGGCTGGGCGAGGCAGGCAGGTTGATGGAGTGACAGGAAGTGAAAGACAAGCCCCGTGCTGTTCGGTGGCCTGGGGCCTCTACATAAAGGCTCCCAGCATTTCTCCCTGTGGCTGAGAAGTCGGGGACAGGCGCAGCTCTGATCATAGCTAATATGTATCAAAGGCTGCCAAGCTTTGCTAGCAAGACTGCTGTTCTCCTGGGTCCTCTGCCTGGCTTCAGTTCAACAGTCTCTTCAAGACTCGGGCAGTCCAGGGCGCCGCTGCCTCGGGATGTGGCATTTGTGGTTCCTTCTGCCCTCCCCCAAAACAAACAAACAAACAAACCAAAGCAAACCTTTGTGTTTTTTTTTTTTTCTTACATCATTTTTTGCATCATTTTAGGTCTTCACTCAAATGGACCTTCATCTAATTGCCTTCTCTGACATCACAGCTCTCCTATTCTCATTCTGTTTTTCTCTTTAGCACCCAGCACTGTCTGTCCATTATATTGTTTATTCTCTATCTTCTGGGAGATAGAGAATCTCCCTGATAGAGGATAAACCAAGCTCTGAGGAGGTAGGAATGGTATCAATCTGGTTCATTTCCCTGCAGCATTCCCAGCATGCTCCACACTGGGCACTTGGTAAATGGGTTTGCAGGGGGTGTTTGGAGGTCTCTCTTCATCAGCCCATCGTACAGATAAGGAAACTGAGGCAAGCAGCCCGGGGTCTAGAGCCAGGGAGCAGGATGCTCATCCAGGGGTCCAGGCGGCCTGGGGACTAGAGTTTGTCAATCCCTGCTCTGCAGGGTGGGAAATACTCCCGTGTCCTGAAGCGACGTCTTTGTGTCCGTTTCCTCAGGATGCAGTTCTGAGCCAGTCGCCGTCCCCGATGGCCCCTGCAGCAACTCGGTGGAAGGAAGCCCTTTCCGTCCTCCCCTGTCCTCCTCGGCTGTGTTTGATGAAGACAAGCCGATAGCCAGCAGTGGGACTTACAACTTAGACTTCGACAGCATCGAGCTGGTGGATAACTTCCAGAGCTCGGAGCCGCGCCCCGCAGACTGTAAGGGTCAGGAGTGCAGGGCGACCGCGCGGAGGAAGTCCACCGAGTCGGCGCCCCCCTGCAAGTCCACGCTGTCCCGCTCGCTCAGCCTGCAAGCCAGTGACTTCGACGGCGCTTCCTGCCCGGGCAGCCCCGAGGCCGGGGCCCTGGCCACCGATGCATGCGGCACGGGATCCAACAGTGCTTCCAGCACCCTTAAGCGAACTAAAAAAACACGGCCCCCTTCCTTAAAAAAGAAGCAGGCCACCAAGAAACCCGCAGAAACCCCCCCAGTGAAGGAGACGCAGCAGGAGCCAGGGGGAGAGAGTCCGGGCCTCGGCGAGGAGCCTCCAGCCTTGCAGACAAAGACAGAGTTGGCCACACCCGAGATTTCTAGGTGCCCCTTGTCGGAGGAGACCCCCCTGCAGCCCGCTGCTGTGCCCACAGCCGCCTGTCCCCCGGCTTCCGAGGCTACAGAGGACATCGGACCCTTGGTTTCTGGAGGTGGGAGGGTTCAGAACTCACCCCCCGTGGGGAGGAAAGCTGTATCTCTTACCACGGCCCCCGAGACTACGGAGGTGGCCCCTTTGGATAGTGGGGAACACGAGGACTCCCCCGCCAAAGGGCTCCCAGTGAGACTGGAGTTTGACTATTCTGAGGACAAGGGTAGTTGGGACAGCCAGCAAGAAAACGTCCCTCCTACCAGAAAGACAGGCAAGAAGCCAATTGCCAAAATGCCCCTAAGGAGGCCAAAGATGAAGAAGACCCCCGAGAAACTCGACGCCACGCCCGCCTCACCTCCCAGGTCCCCCGTGGAACCTGGCGACATCCCGATTGCGAAAGGTACCTACACCTTTGACATGGACAAGTGGGATGACCCCAACTTTAACCCTTTCTCTTCCACCTCAAAAATGCAGGAGTCTCCCAAACTGCCCCAACAATCATACAACTTTGACCCCGATGCCTGTGAGGAGTCCCTTGACCCCTTTAAGACATCCTCTAAGACCCCCAGCTCACCTTCCAAGTCCCCAGCCTCCTTTGAGATCCCAGCCAGCACCATCGAAGCCAATGGAGTGGACGGGGACGGGCTGAATAAGCCCGCTAAGAAGAAGAAAACACCCCTGAAGACGTAAGTTCAGGGGGGCACCAAGGACCAGGGGCGGGTGCACGTAGCCTTGATTCTTGGGTTTGCTCCTGGGTGGCTTCCAGTTGTCCTCATTCTGCCCCGTTGCTGTCTTGATGCCATGCCAGTGGCCGTTGGTCCAGGCAGGCCGGGGACACGTGTTTTCTTTCCTTCTGTAACCCCAGAAGTATCGTTTTCCCATCCATGAAGCCCTGTCTCGTCACCAGTCCTTGATCTTTCGCATCGCTGAGTCAGTGTCCTAAAGCTTTACCTTTAACCAAAGACCTGGTGCTCAACTCCAGAGGAAAACGGGGGGGGGGGGGGGGCAGAGAAAGGAAACAAACGAGAGACCCAGCCCCCTTCCTGCTGACGGCTGATCCCCATTCCTGGTTCATGTATTTATTCATTGCCTTTTGGAGAAGTCAGGATATATATCCTGCAACAGATCGTTAAAGTTCAAGGCATTTGGGATGGCAGAATGGCTTAGCAGGTAAATGTGCTGGTCACCAAACCCGACTACCTGAGTTTGATCCCTGATCAGGTTCTCTGATCGCTGCACACACACACACACACACACACACACACACACAATATGTACATACATTTTTTTAAAAAAAGGAGAAGAAACAGGCTCTTTGTCTCCTTTCTCTTTGGTCATCTTTTGCAAATAAGATTCCAAATCCCAATAAATCCACAAGAGACAGATGGATCCTGACAGGTGAGAGCAACGCTGGAGCTCCCAGGAAACCATTAATTGACTTTTGTCTGCCAGCACTTCCGGCCTAACCGCATCTATGCCTCCAGTATTCATTCCAAAACCACCTCTGACTGGATTGGCTGCAGGTCCCATTCCTGGGACCCTGCGCAATGTCTTTGGTCCTTGCAGATGTCCTTGTTCTCCTGGGAGGAGTCAGCTCTAATTTAACAAGGCCGAAGAGACTAATCTCATGGGCCGGTCAAACAACCTGGACCCCAGTCTGGCCTTCTCTGGGACCACGTGGCATGAACAAGACAAGTGACCCCTTCATCTGCTTGAGTTTTCTTGGCATGGAATATCCGAGAACAGTCCAGTCGTCCTGGGATGTTTGTGTGACAGACCTTGGCTTTGGAGTGGCCCACCACCATCTCCTCTAGCAGGAGGCTATCCTGGCCCAAGACGTGGACTGTCCTTAAATCCCCTCCCCACCCAAGCTCCTCCTAGAATCACTGCGGGGCCTTATTGTAAGCCTGGAGTCACGGTCAGAAACGTCTACACTCCAAAGCCGTGTCCTCTCACCTTTGCAATGAGAATTCCCTCGTAGCCTGGCTATGTTATGTTCCCAGCCAACTTGCCTTGCTGCTCATTGGCACTAACAAAGGTTAGGGAAGCTGTGTCTTGGGCTCACTGTTAGTGTGGTTGGGTCTGGTAGCTTGAAGGACCCTACCCGGAGCAGCAGAGCTCATAGGCATCAACCCCTTGAATGATCAGAACCCAGAGGGGAAGCTCTTCCCCCACGGCCCCTCCCCAGAACCCTGGACCACTGCCCCCCAGCGGAAGCAGCTCTCTCTGTGGACAGCTGCCACATCCCACCCCCACTCGTGCCCAGTCTGCAGATTTATATTTTTGTCAGTTCCTTCTGTCTGTCTCTCTTTCTTTGTCTTCTTGTCTTAGGATGGTTGAAGATGTGATGTCTGTATGTTCTCTGTTGTAAGTAAATTTAATGCAGTCTGCCTCTTCCACGCTGCTTCCGCCTTTGTTCCTGCTTGCACCCCCTTTTATTTCCCCTGTCTGTGGGCTGCTGCCCTGTTTCTGGAGGGCTTGGGGATGACAGGCACGGGGCTCCCCGGGAGCTGAGGTTGTTTCTCTGTTTCATCGTGCTTCGCGTTAGCGAGACCGCTTGGTTGTGAAACATGATTAGCCGCAGCTCCACCTGTGTGTCGGGAATGGAACCTTCCCTGCCTGTCTGTTGGATGTCTTCATCTGAAATCCATGCATTGGTTTCTAGCTCCTCCTTCCACTCTTTTGTCATAAACCGGGCTGACTGGCGATTGCTTTCAGTAGCATGGCACCTTGTGCTAAGCACTACGCAAAACCTTGGCAGAGACTGTAGGGGCTGATTCTCATTAATGTGCAAAGCGCCTCCATTGGCACGGTTCCAAATTCAGACCTGCAAGAACTCCTGGGACTAGAGGGTCAGCACAGAGTGGAGCCTACGCCTGAGAGCCGTCCCCACGGTGCCCTGGGTCATGTCCTTGGTCACTAAGGTCCAGCATGGGTGTTGGCATGCCTAGTCTGCCATCTGGGTCACTCTGCTGGGCATCGGTGCAGCTGGATACAGGGGTGCCTCTGCTGTGCCCTCCCCGACAGGGCAGAGCTCAGGGCTCACAAGACACGTACCTTCCCTCTGTCCTTATAAGGGAAGCTAGCCAGGATCCAGGCATCTGGCAGCCCCCCAGGATGGCACGGAGCGTCCCAGCGCTTCTCTGCCCAAGGGATTTCTTCAGTATTGTCAAGCCATTTAGTAACTACAAGCCCAAATATATATTTATATGCATGAATAAATATATGCCTCAAGCCACGCTCGCACAGTTTCTAAGGCGATTGCCATAAATTCTGTAAAAAACCACTTACGTTATTTTTTTATGATTGAATGTCATTGTTGGAGTGTTTCATTTGAAGGTACACAGGGAAGAAACTTGGGTGTCACACTTCTCCCCTACTGAGTTAACATGGAAAGCAGGTGGGAAGATGGGATTAGGGTTAGGGATGGTGCCTCCCCAGAGCCCAAGCTATATACCTTTTTTTTTTTTTTTTTTTTTTTTTTTTAACTTCAGTCACTTAGAAGTGGTCGCTATGTTTTCCACTGTAAAGTTATTACTTCCCTTTTCTGTACTACATTCTTTGATTTTTTTTTTTTTTAACGTGGGACCTGGGATCCGAACTCAGAACCTTCTGCTTGTGAGACAGCGTCACAACCCCTGAGCCATCTCTCCAGCCCCATCAAGCTATATACCTTTGTTGGTAGGGGGGAGGAGCTGGAAGGGGGGCCAGAGCCAGTGTGCCGGTGTTGAGAGCCCCCACTTGAAATGTGAAAATGAGCCCTGGCAGGTTGGCTTGGTGATATTAATTCATGCTAAAAGCCATCCATCTTCCTGGAATCTGATATGATACCCCACACCTATTAACGATGTGACAGACAGAAAGGGAGAAGATTCTGGAATTGTGTCTGCTACCCAGAGTCAGGAGAAGATATAAATCATCTCCCCCCAGCCTGTCTTTGGTTGGAATCCCACCTGGATTCCTTCAGAGCATAGAAATCCATTATGCTCTATGTTCCTATGAGTACCCAAGGACTCACAGATTGTCCCCCAACGACCCAGAACTTTCCATTTCCTTGAGGGTTGCATTCCTTGCCCTTCCCCCCAGTGTTAGTTGGCTCAGACATTCCTGAAAGAATCCTGATAAATTACTCTCCTGAGCAGAAATTTTCTTTATAAATATACGGTCATTTAGCTAAATTTAGCTGTGTTTTCTGGGTCAGCTCTCCAAAATGGCATCTCTTTAAAGATTTCCAGCTTGGTGGATCTTTCCCTTGGGGACGAAAATAATATCTGTTAAGAAGTCAGAAGCAGCAGTTGGGTGGTGCGGAGTGGGTGGGCGGGTGAGCTGGCTGCCAGAGGTGCTGCAGGCAGCCTGGCTCTGTGTTGCTGGAATGTCCTAGAGCTGTGTTTACATTTTCCATTTTGTTTCCAGTGACACGTTTAGGGTGAAAAAGTCACCAAAGAGGTCTCCTCTGTCTGACCCGCCTTCTCAGGTACGGCCCTCTTTGAATCGCATCTTCTTGTTTCTCAACCAGGAAACTGATACTGCTGTGTCTCTATTTATCTGTTACCCCCCCCCCCCGAGAAAGCAAGATGGGGAGAGAGAGAATGTGTCAGGACCACCGAGTTCTATGTCAGGGTGGGAGTAGGAAGGTGAGGGTGAGGGTCTTGAGCCCTTTGTGGGCAGCTATGTTTCACTCAAACAAGTCTAGTTCTGAAGTAAACCCGTGCCACGTCTTGCACCCCTGTGAAGACCAGGGAATGTCGTCTCGCGGTTCATCGCACCATTTGGTGTCATTAGACAAGCAAACCTGCAGGACACAACCAGCAAAGCCCAGGCACTGGCCAAGGGAAGGAAGATACCAGAATTGTCAGCCGCAGGCATAGGGGCTTCAGGCCCAGCCTTGGCTCTGCCCTCACGGCTTTGAGTTCTTCCCTCTCTCCTCTGCCCCGTAAAGTGGCATCAAGACCTCGTTTCTCTCCTCCTAAGGGCTAGCGGGAGGATTTTTACATGTTATGATGGTGCTGCTATAAAGATGGCAGCAATGTCTCAGATAAGACACCGAAACCTGATATTTATTAATTTTTTTCTTTTTGAGACAGGATCCCACACTAACTGAGGCTGGCCTGGTATTTACAGTGTCGTTTTGACCGCAAACCTTGACAGTCTTCGTGCCTCCACTTCCTGAGTGTTGGGCTCTCGGGTGTAAATCACATACCCAGTATTTTTTTGTTTTTGTTTTTTTGGCAAGGGGTGGTGAAATTAAGTGCTGGGAATTGAAGCCAAGGCTTTATTCTTACGTATGCTAGGCAAGCAGCTCAAAGCTGTATCCTCAGCCCTTTTTCTGAGAGAGAGAGTCTTATGATACAGCCTCGGGTAGCCCGAAGTCCCACCTACATTACCTTCCTGAGTCCCTGGGTCACAGGTAGAGGCACCCCATCCAACTTTTACACCGTTGGCTTTTGCTCTCGGTGGACCTGTGTAGATTTCGTGGAGGAAAGCAGATATGTGTTTGAGACCTTCAGATCGGAGTCCTAGAAAACACCAGAGAGTAGTTTTCCCAGTTTGCAGGGCTCCAGGCTCATGGGTAGGTCAGGCCTCAGATGCACCCCAGACTCAAGAAGATTCTACTTCTGTCCTCCTCGTAGGACCCCACTCCCGCCGCCACGCCCGAAGCACCACCAGTGATCTCCGCGGTGGTCCATGCCACGGACGAGGAAAAGCTGGCAGTCACCAACCAGAAGTGGACGTGCATGACGGTGGACTTGGAGGCGGACAAGCAGGACTTCCCGCAGCCCTCAGACCTGTCCACCTTCGTAAACGAGACCAAATTCGATTCCCCCTCGGAGGGTAAGCAGCTCAGTGGCCAGCCAGACCCACACTCCGCCTTGGAGAGTACTGCCCCTAGGGAGCAAAGAGCCAGGAAAGACACTTGCAGACCAGGTAACCACCACGGGGGATCGTTTGCATGTTCCGCACTGCATTCGAAGGCAGGCTGCATTTTAACAGCCTAGAGCACCAAACCAGCTTTCCCTTGATACCCGCCCCAATGCCTGCTGAGATCCACCCAGCACCCTCTAATCCAGTCCTGAGGCCACACTTGCTCATTCCCTGCGGCGCGATCGACGCCCCTTCTGTGATTCTGAAGGACTCGGCTCCAAGAATACGCTGTTCATAGCAAACCAAGCGTGTTGGTTAGTCTACCTGCAGGTCTCCCGGTAGCATCATTGTTCAAAGCCCGTGGGATGGTTCGACAACCTAGTGGAGCCGGAGAGTCAGTCCAGATTTGCTAATGAGGGCGTGATGCTTAGCAAGGGTCCCGAGGTGCTCGACTTAACTCCCTGTCTTCCTTCATGCTAAGTGTTCATTGTCCACCTTTTCTCTTGAGAACTTCATGTGCCTCAGGGTTGGGGATGTAACTCAGTTAGCAAAGTGCTTACCCGGCATGCATTATGCCCCAGCTTGGATTCCCCAGCACTGCATGGAAGCGGGGTGTGGTGGTGCATAGCTGTTACCTCAGAACTCGGGAGCTGGAGGCAAAAGGATCAGAACTTCAGAGTCATACTTGGTCACATGTCGAATTCAAGGCCAGTCTGGGATGCATGAGACACTGTCTCAAAAGAAAAAGCAAGGAAAATGGAAAGGACTAGACATGGTGATTCATGCCTCTAATTCCAGCATTTGAGAGGCTGAGGCAGAACGACCAGAAGTTCAAGACCAAACTTGATACTGGAGACTCGGTCTGAAAAACAAACAAACAAACAAACAAACATACAAACAATCCATATATCTCGACTCAGCTTAGCAAACTTAGTTGAAAATTGCTAGACTGTGGTTGACTTTATCGTAGGTGCATGTACTTCAGTCTTCCTAGGAAACACTGAGAACACTGCCTCTGGGTGGGCAGACACTCTCCCAATGGGCCTGTCACCCCCTCCCCACCCCCGTGAGGCTGGGGAGCCTAATTTGGGGCCAACATTTCAATTTTGTGTTTGTAATGATTTCAAGTTCTTTTCCTAAGATTTTGATTTTTTTTAACATTGCTTTAAACACGAAGAAGAAATGGCAGTCATGGTTTCATGAGAGTCCCATCTCTACGTCTTTGTGCTCATTGGGGCCAGAGCGCTCCCTGGAGCGGGCAGGTCACGCTGTGGGGAGGAACAGGTGGCTTTCATTGTTACTCACGCAGCTTCCTCTGGCAAAGTGCCTGGCCCGTTCTAACCTCTCACCGCAGACCCTGGGACACCCTCATCTTCCTCTCCAGCCTCGTTTGTCCCCACACCTGCCACACACCTGAGCAGTCGCTTTCCTGCATGTTCCTCGCTCAGCCGTGGCTGCTGCGTGTCTTGGTCCCTGTTCCCCCTCCTTCCCTTTGCCTGGACAGTCCACGCTCTTTTCTGTTTGCCTTCAGTGCATGGTGTGCGGTTCTTCACACCGTGGTGAGGGTGCATGTGCGCATGTCTTGATTCACGACTGCACTGTGGGTTTCCTGCCGGAGCAGTTCCTTGCATCACCAGAACTAAAGGCAGGTTTGACATAACACCAGATGGGCATTGACATGACACGACACCAGGCAGGCATTGACATGACACCAGGCATGACACCAGATAGGCATTGACATGACACCAGACAGTCATTGACATGATACCAGACAAGCGTTGACGTGACACCAGGCAGGCAGGCAGCACCTTAGCCCTGGCTCAGCTGTTTGATCTTTGCAGCAGGCATTGCCTGTGTGAGGCAGAGGAGGCTGAGTGGGGACGGGAGAGTGTGCCCACGAGCAGCCTGGGCATTTGGATGCCCCAGATTACTTGTCGGAGGAGGAGTTCACTGCCGCCTCACCTGCCTGAGCTGGATAAAAATCTTCTAGGCATCAGAGAAAAACTCTCAGAAACCAACGTGAGCTTTGCAGTGTGGATGAGACTTACAACACATAGGATTTGGGGGGTTGTGTGTTGGTGTGTTTGGTTTTATCAGGAACCCACTACACACATTTGCATTTTTTTTAAAATTCAGAAATTCCAAGAGCGGAGTCCCCCCCCCATTTATTTATTTCGCATGCGTTTTGAACATGTGCATATACTTGAATGCCACAGTGCACATGTGGAGATCAGAGAACAATGTTCAGAAGTCAGTTCCCTCCTTCTAGCACGTGGGCTCTGGAGATCCAGCTCAGGTCTCACGTTGGCACCAAGGCCCTTTACCTTCTGACATATCTCAGTGGTCTTCTTTGTTCTCTTAGATAATGTGATAAAACAGATGATTTACTAGCACAGTAAATTATTTGACAACTGTTTCTGGAAAAAAAAGTTTAGCAAATAATAACTGGGGAGACTACTCGGTGCACACCCCCAGAATCCACATAAAAACTGTATGGGCCGCGTGAGCATCTGCGAGCCCTGTGCTCCTGTGAGGAGACGGGAGGGTCCCCAGAAACTTCAGGATCACTACCCTAGTGCATGCAGCCAGGGGGTGGATGGGAAATGAGAGTGGAACAACACAAGGACAAATCCACTAACACTCATGGTGGTCTGATCGCCACGTGCACACACACACACACACACACACACACACACGCACACACACACACACCCCTACCTCATACACAAAAAAATGTAGCAGCTAAGTAAATATATGTTTGAAACAATACAGTGTTAAACCTGCCTCTTTAAATAACATGATTTTAGCTGTTAGGTGCTAGAGAATCTGTCATCCATGTGAAGATGTGGAGCTGGAGTTGTAGGAGGAATCCCCACTGTGTATGTGGGAACTTGATAAAGAATCTTCTAGCACAGCCTCCCTATTCCTCTGATAAGGTCACGTTTAGCGACACCAGACACATCCGGGGGTGCTGATGTGATCTTCAGAGTGAATCAGTGCAGAGCTGAGGCTGATCTGAGACATTCTCATGCAGATGTCGCCAACCACAGGAAAAGGAAATGTCAGGACAGACATCATAATTACTGCTTGAACATGTTATTCACATTAATGCTAACTGGATGGGGGAGATTAGTAAAGCAGGGGGTGCTATTTTGCACAATGGTCTCATTTCCTCCTCTGGACTCTGTGGTGGAATTTTGCAATTTCCCACTTGAAGGTCGGAGACTTAGAGCTTTCAATGTGTAAGTGATTATGGGGAACCAGGTCTGCCTGATGTCACAGGTCTCTGCTGTTGAAGTGAGCTAGCTGAGATCCTCCTTGTCTATACGCCGAGCGTGAGCTGGTTGAGATCGTACCTGCAGGTAGAAGTAGGCTGAGGAATGTCAAGGTGGCCTCTCACTATTCCACAAGCTGGAGGAAACCAGCTTAGCCAAAGCTCACGTGATCGCCGTGCCGTGTTTGGGCTGTGATGTCAGCTCACCAAGGTGACTTTCAGAACGTCCCACGGATTACAAACTCTAGTCGATGATTATAGTTATGCTCACTTGTTTAATGACTGTCTTGCGTTTGCACACAGAGACATGAAAGCAAGCCCAATCCTTCCGGTCCCTAGGGAGGAAGAGATGAGGAAATGTTGGGCCGTCCAGTCTCTAGGGCTCACTTGCTTTTTGTCCAAGAGACCCTAAGAGCCCTTGCTTTTAGATCCACAAGTCTGGGTGGTCCTCTGGTGGTCTGTGTTCCCTGATAGACAACTGCATCAGCCACTTCTTCCCACGTTGAGCAGAAGGGGAAGATGCCTCGTGTCTCACAACAGAGGATTAGAAAGAAGGGAGAGGAAGGAGCCAGGGATCTCCTCCTCCTCCTAAGGGCTCTTTTCTTCTCCCCTTAACACAACATCACTCGTTAAAAGTTTCAGAAATATTAGCAATGAGCGTTGATACATCTGGTTGCACTGCTTACATCCACGTCACCTGTTACAAGTCTTATCTTGCGTCCGCCATCTTCCCAGCGTGGCACTTTGAGCTTTGTTTTCTCAGCGAGGCCACAGGCACAGAGCAGTCCAGTGTGTTGGCTTCGCTGATCCTGAAGGGAGTTCCTTCCGGCTCCAGCCCAGGGCTCTGCCTTCCTGCACAACTCTCCCAGTTAGACCCATGGGAGTGGCTGGGCGGCGCCCAGACAGAGAAAATTCTGGAACGAGTCCTTGGATAGGAGGATCTCTTTAAAGATAACCGTAGGCCTCTTTAGCGTGTTACAGCCCGATGGCAGCTAAAGGTGGCGTGCCACATGGTGCCACCAGCAAAACCTTTCTAGTCTGTCATCCACCCATGGCCTGGTTTGAGGAGGAGGCACTAAAAATTAGAATTAGCTTCACCCTGTGAAGTTCAAAATTTGAAGCAGGTAAGATAATCTTTCTCTTTTGGAGCGAGGCCTCACTAAGCTGCCCAAGCTAACCTTAGACCCACAATCCTCCTGCCTCAGTTTCCTAGGTAGCTGGGATGACAGGACCTCCAACCCAGCTCAAGAGCAAGGTCTGAAGTCAGCCCGGTGGGCACTGGCACACTTTTGGGAAATGTCCGGGTGACGTGCCGAGGTTCTCTTTGAAGCGCCTGTTCTTTGTTGGGTTCAGAGGAGCTGCTGTTTTAGAGAGAGGCAAGTACAGGTCTGACCCAGACTGTCACCAGAACATGCTGTCCCATGCGCAGCTCCTGACGGTTAGAGAAAACCAGCGCCCGAGCCCACGTGCGTGCTGGTGGAAGCAGCCAGCCGTGTCTGGACCTGCGTGGACGCAGCGGACCTGCGTGGACGCTCGCACTTGCTAACAGCCCCGCATCAGGAAGGCTCCTCCCGTCTGGAAGTTGCTGAATTGTTCCCAGCTGGTGACTGATTCGTCAGGACTGCTCCCCAGAATCCCAGGGCGCACCCCACCGACATGGCCAAATCTTTCCATTTTTGTCTCCGTTCCTCATCTTGCTGTGTCTGTCTTACAGAGTTGGATTACAGACACTCCTATGAAATCGAGTACATGGAAAAACTGGGCTCTTCCTTACCCGTAAGTTCCTCCTGCCCATTCTCCCTTGCAGGGCTTCCTAGGGACCCCCACAGGGCTGTGCAGTGCTCCTTCATCAGGATGCCCGTCCCCATTCCTGGGTTTTTGTCTCCAGGCCTTGGAAGGGTTCAGTCCTCGCCCCACTTGCTCTCCTGGGGGCCACGCACTGTGTAGCCCGTGCCCCAGTCCAGCCCAGCTCCCCTCACATCTACATGTACCCGGACTCTCGGGGTTCTGGGCCACACCCTTCGTGTTCTCTGCTCATCCTTTTCCTGCCTGGGTTCACTGACAGAAGTCCCGCCCTTTTGGCCACGCCCACTGCCCGCCTCTCTCCTCGGGGCTGTGTGCCCGTGCCCCTCCCGCTGGGTCAGCGAGCTGCGGGCTCCATTGAGGACTGGGAACCGGCTTGCTGCTCTTCGAGTCTGGGCACACAGCAGTGCCATTCGGGTTGTTCTCACCCCAGGTCTCTTCGTGCCCACCTGCCCCGTCTCTCCTGCCCTCCTGGCCTGCTCCTAACCAGTCCCCAAACTTCACTTGAGAAATGCGAAGGCCCTGCCCCCAAACTTCTACTTGCGCCCCGGTTTTCATCTGGTTGGGCTACCCAGGCCAGTGTCCCCAGCTGACGTGTGACTTTGATCCCCGCAGCAGGATGAGGGTACCCCGAAGAAGCAAGCCTTGTACCTTATGTTTGACACGTCTCAGGAGAGCCCCATCAAGTCTCCTCCAGTCCGGATGTCAGACTCCCCGACACCATGTTCAGGGTATGACCCCCAGAGGAACCGTCGTGACTTCCTTCCATCTGCATCTCGGGCAGGGTGCTCTGCAGCTCTGTCCACGGGACACAGAAGCATCGCTTTGTAACGGGGACTCTGAACAAAGGCGGCAGTTTTAGCAGCTGACTGCCAGCACCCCTGTCATTTGTCCAGTGGAGGATAGTATGACCGGACATTTGGAACATAAGCCCCACTGCCACACCTGGCCGGAGCTCCTTGGCTCTCCTGTGCCTCAGTTTCCCTGAGGGCGAAGCGAGAGAGATAGCCACAGACAGGGACGGGCACAGGACCCTGGTCTCCCAGGAGATGCAGTGTAGACAGCTCTCGTTACAGTGCCCGGCCCACGCAGAGCACCTGACAAGCATTTGTTACTAACCTGGGCGTTGACATTTGCATCTCCCAGGGTCCATTTCTGAATGGTACAACTTTGGTTTGATTGGGGGAGGTGCGGGCTCTGAGATTGGGACCAGCCCCTCCCATCTGCCTGCTCGGTCACGTAGCAGCACCTGGAGTTCTTGACTTTGGTTTCTCTTACTCACTGAGAACCTACAGATAAGACTCCCCCATCCCCCATGGTGGTGGTGGTTACCATGACACCGGTGCCATTACAGCGCCAGGCACTACGTGATGGCACCGTGTTGGGTGCAATGCATGCATTATCTCCATCCATTAGAAAAGGACACCGAGGTATGGAACCCAATGTCCTCCCTCGTCACTCACAGTCAAACAGTGACTAGCTGCCGGGCTCCAGAGAGGTGGCCAGTGCATTGATGCGCTGGTTCCCTTCTCGGTTGGCCCAGGCCACGCCCCCCTCCTGGGTGCCTCGCCTAGAAGCCGCCATGTCCCCATGAAGACGCAGCTTGAAGGTCCAGGGTTTCGTGGGATGCTTGTCTCTCCCTGTCAGGGCTTCCTGGTTGATTTCAGGTGGGTCTCCAAGGGGCAGACCCTCACGATGTCTTTGCTTCCTCAGGTCGAGTTTCGAGGAGGCGGAGGCCCTTGTGAACGCTGCAGCGAAGCTCCAGCATCCCGCGGCCCTCGGGCTGAGCTCCAGCCAGGAGCCGCTCCTGCAGGCACCAGAGAAACCTTCCCAGAAGGAGCTGGACGCCATGGCCCTGGGCGCCCCCGCAGAGGCGATTGAGATCGTAAGTGGAGGAAGAGGGGCCTGAGAGCACTGGGGATGAGGCTGCCATCCCTGTTCACCTGGCTCCGGGACCCCCATCCTTGCTCCCAAGATCAAAGGAGTCAGTGTGGGACACCCCAGTGTCAGGATGAGGGCATTCCCACTGGGTTGACGCTGACGAGTGCTGCGTTTGCCCAGCTTTATTTACTTTCCACTTTGCAGCTGGGCTGCAGGATGTGTCGCAGCCACGGTCACTCAGCCTCTTTCTGTCCTGACTCTGACGGGGCAGGCAAGAGCCAAGCCAAGGATGCCCTCCACTGGGGGAGCAGCTATTTCTCCTGGGTCTCAGTGCTGGGAGATTCCTTCTGTTCCCAGCACTTTGACCTCTCTTCTCCCAGCCCCCGCTGAAGCCTCGCGGGGTCCAAAGCCCTGAGCTGAAGGCTTCCTTTATCACAGTCTCTGTATGTCACGTATATTCTCCTCAAAGGATATGACATCGATCTGAGAGCTTTCTACATCTTGGATTGACCTTAGTCAGTTTTATTCTTTTTTCTTTTCCCTCCATCGTAGTGAGTTTGAAGCCACTGATTTCGTGTGTTACTTTTTTTCTGCGTTAGATGATTTTACTTACCTCAGGCCACAAACCTTTCCTGAACACCTCCATGCGTGTGGCAGGTGGATGCCGGGTGGTACACTGGAAACACCCCAGGGAGCAATAAAAGGGGCCGGATGTGACTCAGTCTCGCAAGTAAATACTGTGACATGTCCTGGTTCACCTCCTGCAAGATTGGCCTCTGATTTTGAAGCCTTTCTAATCTACCAAGAGTCACTGTTAGTTTAGAGTCATCTTTCCCTTATTTAGAAAGTGGCCTCTACCCAAACTGTGTTCCTTTGCTGCTTATCCCCTTGATAAGTTATGTGGACGTTTTGAAAACCCATCATCTAGCTTACCTCTTGCCCATGGAGATTTTTCAAATGAAACATGACTCCAATCCCTGGTGGGGAGTGAGAGCGGCCAGTAGGTGGGCCCCAGCTGTGGGGGAGGAGGGTTGAGTCTGCTAGTCTCAAGATGCCCGTTTCCAGCTTCCACCATCTGGAGTGAGTCCAGAGGGCTGTGTGAGTGTGGGCAGCTAACAGCAGCTCTGGCGCGCGAGGCTGCCGTGCTCGCGTGTGGAGGCGTGGTCCTTGCCTGGAACCAGTATCATTCTGCTCTCCTCTATTTTCCTTCCGTTTTCCTCTCTGCCGGCCTGCAGACAGCTCCGGAGGGGGCCTTTGCCTCTGCGGACGCCCTCCTCAGCAGGCTGGCCCATCCTGCTTCTCTCTGTGGTGCGCTTGACTATCTGGAGCCTGACTTAGCAGAAAAGAACCCCCCAGTATTTGCTCAGAAGCTGCAGGTTTGTAGCCCACGTGTGACCCTTGGGGAGTTTGTCAAACCTCAGTAGAGAATGAACCGGAGTCCTGCATGAGCTGAGGCAGGATTAATGGGGATCTGCCGAGAAGGTTCCAGATGAGGTGTCTCCCCCCAAGCATAGATACATGTGGGGCGCCACATCTAGGGTGTCAGAATCATATATGCGTGATCGAGTAGCGAATGAGCCATTGCATTTGGAAATTGGATCCAAAGTCGTTTTTCAGAGGTATGGACAGCCCCAAAGGCCATGTTTATGGTTTAGCTGCTGAACCAAAGATGCTAGTCACCATCCAGCCCTGCAAACCCTGATTCCCAGAGGAAAAAACATCTGGACTGAGTCTTACATCTGGAACCAAACCAATTACTCTGGGCTTGAAATTCAACTGCTTAATTTGCTCTGGGCTAGGACTCTCAGAGCAGACTCCGAGAGATGGCCGCAATCTCCTGAAAGGAGTGTGGCCACTCGTGAAAAAGGTTGACCAGCTATAGAGTTAAAACAAAACCAGAAAAAGAGAAAGCAATCCAAGAATACAGTAGAGTAGCAACTGCAAACTACCTGATTAATTAAAAAGTGATTTTTTTTTTCAAAAAGAAAATTAGTTTCATGATCTGCTGAGGTGTCTGTCGTGAGAGAAAGCTGGGCGTGTGTTGTTCCCAAATACCTGTCACATGCATTCACGTGGCACACTCATTCGCGGTTGTGGAAAACATTGTCTGTCTTGATGCATTTCCCCGCGGTTTTGCTCACCCACCCCTCGGGCAGGAGGAGTTAGAGTTTGCCATCATGCGGATAGAAGCGCTGAAGCTGGCCAGGCAGATCGCCCTGGCGTCCCGCAGCCGCCAGGATACCAAGGTACCCCTCTGCCGCTGCAACGCGCCGCCTCCTGGGAATGCTGTGTGTGCCACCAGGTCCTCGGGCTGCTTCGCTAACCATGGGCCAGCGGCCGTTGCGGGTGTCCGGTGAAGTGTGTTTCCAAACGCTGAAGTGTTAACGCTCTCATAAAAACACACTAAGCACGTGTGAGGTTCTTTAACTTGGCTGGGGAGAGGAGGGATGGGGAAAGCCAGCCCATAGCATAGTTGACAAAGAAGGCTGGGACTAGCATGGCGGACAGTGAGATGTAAAACTGGTTAGTAGGTTCACCGGGATGAAAATAATCCTCACCCTTGAGCTCACCTTTCTTTCCTACCGATAGCATCGCTTCTCTGAGGACAACTGTCACTTGCGACATTTCTGCTTTCTTCAAGTCTCTGACTTTCCCGAGGATCAGTAGGAAGTAGGAAGTTAAAGCAGGACGTCCCCCAAGATGTTAGATGTTGTTGTAGACCTGGGCAAGAGGACAGGAGGAATCATGCCCGTTTCGGAGGGCACGCGGCTTCTGTCCCTGCCACACGCCTTCGCCACGGTGCTAAGGCAACCTCAGAATGCCGAGCAGCCGTGTGGCTATGTTCCAGGAGAAGTGGGTTTTGTTTTTTTGTGAAGTAAAAAGAGAGTAGGCATTGGGCCCACAAACCAGTGTTTGCCAGCCAGTGAACTTAACGGTGTCAGATCAGGACTGAACCCCATATGTATTCAGTGGCTTTGAGCCTTCAATGAGTTAGTGAACTTTTTTAGAGCCTTGGTTTTTCTGCCTGTAAAATGGGGCTTATCAGGGTCGAGTTTGCCCGTGGACATGAGAGCCGTGTGTTAGGAGCCAGAGCCTTCTGTCTGGCACACAGTAGGTGTGCACAACGATGAAAGACAGATGCACTGTCAGCCTGTGGACTGGAACGTGGTAGCTGGTGAGCTTTGCCTGTTACATGTAACTGGTCATCCACAGAGGAGAAGTTCTACTCCACGGGCCCCCACGTGGGTCTCCCTGACTGTAACTGAAAGACAGACCCCTTCCAGAGACAGGAGGTGGTCACGGTGTGGGTGTCCAAACTGGGTTGCCCGGAGCAGAGACCAGTGTTTAAATGCAGATTGGCGGTGTCTTGTTCCGGTTTCCAAGCCAGAATCTGGGGTTGAATTGCCACGGAAGGGAGATTTACAAACAGCTGTCCTGTAGCTTTCCTTCTGGGTTGATTTCTGGAGTCTTTGCAGAATGTCTCAAAGATGGTGAGTCGCCTGAAGCTTGGCTACTATAAATGTGGCATATTCTAATGCAAGGTCGACTCGACCACGTTCTGATAAGTACTTCCGATTGGGCAGGAAGCCTCCTGGAAGGCCGGCGTACCCGGTCTCCTTCTAAGAGTGTGCAAGAGATGCTCCTTGGCACATAGGAGTTGACAGTCTGTTCTCAGGCCATGTGTCCTGATTTTGCTTAGAAAGTAAAGCCACACAGATGCAACCAGTGCAGGCCAGCAGAGAGCCCCAGCCACCCTCAAAGTGCCTCTGGAAAGGAATATTGTATTGGGGTACAGTGGTTGTGGGGTACAGAGAACATTATTATTTCCTATAGTAACACATCACTTTTGGAGATTTTCTGGTGGCCATGACCCACGGGAATAGATGCTCTTGCTGGGTGCCCATGGGAATGGATTCTCCAGGGAGATCGGCTGCGTGCCCATGGGAATAGATTGTCCAGGGAGATCGGGTGACTCAGTAGGGTCCCCTGGTGGGCTCTTCTCACGTACGTGCATCACGGCCCCCTGCGTCTTAACTGCCCGGTGTGCTCTTTCTATCCCGGGTCTCAGCTGCAGGTGGCTTCGCTGGATCTTCCTGGCAGCCTTGTTTCCAGCGCGGCTCGGACAAAAGTGAAATCACTAGAAGGGAGGGCGGCACGAGGGAGGGACGTCAGTGCAGGAAACGGGGTTGGGGACGAGGTGTCGCCTGGAGCAGCTTTGAGAATGACAGCGTGACAGGCTCTGTGTCCGGGAACTTCCCAAGAAGTGGGGGCTGCACCTCACTTTCCTCCCACGTGCCTCTGGTGGAACTGACCTTTGTTGTCCCCCCTGGGGGTGAGTCTGAGCAGAACCTCTGAATGTGCCCCTGCTGAGCGCCACGTTCAGCCAGGTGAAGTGGGGCCTGCACCCCCCACCTTGATCCCTTTCCTTCCAAAGCGGCTGGAGGCGCAGTGTCTCGACGTGCGCATGCGACAAACTGTTTAATCCCTAGAGCCGCTGGACTTCCTCAGTGAGGGTGTCTCACTCTGAAGGTAGAAGAATGCATCTGGAAAGTGGGCCAGCAGGGAATCCTGGGGCTGAGGCCCCCAAGAGTTCTGGCTTAGCCAAACAGGGACGGGGGGTTGACATGAGTCGGATCTAGAATGGGGTCGGGGGTCACCTGCATTGTTGGCAAGCTGCCTAGCTTCCAGTGGATGCTTCCTCGTCTCACCCCAGGCCCCCAGCCTCTTTCACCCCAGCCCCCATCCGAAGGAGAGACGCGTCCGTGACGTCCATGCAGAGGAAGAGGAGTAACAGGGGACTTGCTCACCGGCTTGGGCGTCTGTAGTTATTGCTGGAGCCGGTGTTTTATGAACAGGGAGGCGGGTCTTGACTCAGCAGCCTGGTACCGCCGGTGGGAGCCTAGCGTGCCCTCCATGGAGTGAGACGCAGGTATGGGGCTGACGGCTTCCCCGTGCTTCTGTGTCTGGACCCAGGAGCTGCTCGCTTTGGAGCTACACGGGGCCGTGTCTTGGCCATGGCCTTTCTCCTGCTTGGATGATGGATGCCCCGTGGCCCAGATCCCCGCTGAAGTCTAATCTCCCCTCAAGTCTTAGCTTGGTTTCATGGCCCCTGCCTCTCTGGACTTTGGGTCCTCACTTGTGGGGTCCCGTCACACTGCTCCCCTAGCTCACACCTGGAGCTGCTCCCCCAGGGGTCGATCCCTGATGGGGGGCTGTGAGCCCGGGTGGGTAACAAGAGGCCATCCCCAGCCGCAAAGCCAGCAGGACCTCGGGCACGTGGCCTGCAGGTCAGCAGGAAAGACCGCGGTCTGAGGAGCGTCCCAACACCTGGCGTTAGGAACTGGCTGAAGGGGGCATGTGTGTCTCCGCAGGGTCCGCCCCTCTGCACCCACCTTGAACCTGTGTTCTGGCGCTTTCGTTTCCTCCTTGTTTCACAAAGGACTTTAGGCAGCTGGCGGTCCATGTTTTTCCACTGGTCACATTTTGTTCCTGCCCTGTGTGATCCAAGTTAATTTTCATGATTAAAGTCATTTTCTCTTGCTCTGTAGGGAGCTGTTGTACTTTGGGGTCAGAGTCGAGTCTTGTTGAGGAGAAACCTTTAGACCAGATCTCTCAGATCCTCCACCCCTTCGTCTCCAGAAGAGCCAGACAGATCTTAACGATGCCGATGTCCGCATCATTCCGCAGTGTCATTCTTTATTTTCTTTCAAGGAACAAATTTCAAAGCGATAGGAACTTTTTTATTTCTTTTCAAGTGCTTGTCGGAATTCTGTGTTCGTGAGCTAAGTATGGGATTGATTGCTAGCTAACAGCTGTCCAATTGCTTCCCAGAAGTTTCTTTTAAAAACTATTTTATTGGGCTGGAAAGATGGCTCAGAGGTTAAGACTCTTCTTGAAAGCAGAAGGTCCTGAGTTCAGATCCCAGATTCCACGTAAAAACACCAGGCAGGAGTGATGACGGTCTGTTCTTCTGGCCCTGGTGGGCGGAGCCTGGGAAATCCCAGAGACAAGCAAGAAGGAGGTAGTAGAAGTATTCCAGGATGATTCCTGAAGTCACCTTTGGTCTACCATAGCGACACACAGTGTCCTCTGACACACACACACACACACACACACACACACACACGCTAATAATAATAATAAAATAAAATATTTTAAAAATTAAAAAATATATTTCATTTATTTATGAGAGAGAAAGAGAGGGGGAGAGAAAACACATGTTGGTTTTTCTAGGGATCGAACTCGGGTCTCCAGGTTTGCAAGCAGATGCTTTGTCTACTGAGCTATGTCATGGGCTCTAGACAAATACGACTCCGCAAACCACTGGGAAGCATAGAGGTGAACCCCACATGCAGAGGCTCCGCCCCTCCCCCCTGTGCTCTTTCTCTTGGGGGTCCCTCTGCCTGCAGTCAAGGGCTGTGTCCTAGAAGCGACCTCTCGAGGGCTCGAGGCGAGGAAGATCTTGGTGCTCCGTCCTAGGAGAGGCTCTGGCCCGGCTGTCTGGGACCGTGTGCTCCCGGCTCTGATAGACAGGCCCGTGGTGCCCCTTGAAGGTGAGCCCGGGGTCCCAAGGGCAGGCAGGGACACTGAGGGCCAGGTGACGGCGAACACCGTTTGAGGGTGAGCAGCCTAGGATCTGAAGGGCGGGCAGAAGCATGGAGACCCAGGTGGCAGGTGATGGGACTTGACCCAGGTAGTGGGTGGATGGGACTTGACCCAGGTAGTGGGTGGATGGAACTTGACCCAGGTAGTGGGTGGATGGGACTTGACCCAGGTGGCAGGAGGATGTGACTTGATCCAGGTGGCAGGAGGATGTGACTTGATCCAGGTGGCAGGAGGATGTGACTTGATCCAGGTGGCGGGTAAATGGGACTTGACCCAGGTGGCAGGAGGATGTGACTTGATCCAGGTAGCGGGTGGATGGGACTTGACCCCGGTAGCGGGTGGACGGGACTTGACCCAGGTGGCAGGAGGATGGGACTTGACCCAGGTAGCGGGTGGACGGGACTTGACCCAGGTGGCAGGAGGATGTGACTTGATCCAGGTAGCAGGTGGATGGGACTTGACCCAGGTAGTGGGTGGATGGGACTTGACCCAGGTGGCGGGTAGAAAGGTCTCCAGGGCAGGCAGGACAGCGAGGCGCATACAGGACAACTAAACTGTTGTGTGCACCTTGCATGAGTTCACTAATTGTCCTATCACTAATTATCCCGTCACCCTCTCCAGTCCTATCCATTACACTTCGCCTGCACTTCCTAAGCAGAGATCTTTTCCCAGATCTCTGCCCCTGCCTTAGTGAGGCCGACCTGCCATTCGTGTGGCTGTCAGCCGCTCTGCTCCCGGGTTCTCGGGTCTCATGTCTTCCAGCCTCCGATGACCCTTTTGTTTTCGTCTGTGCCCTCTGTGGGTGGTCACCTCCCGTCTCCCTCGTGAGCTCCCTCTCTTCGGACACGAGATGTTCGCTTTTCTGCCCAATTCGTTCTCATATGTCCCCAAAGACACGGCAGCCGCACTCGCCCAGTAGCCCACCCTTACCTCACACTGCAGCACTGACTTGGACTTGTGCTAGAGCAGGGGCCGCCTCGCAGCCATGACAGCACCCCGAGTTAATGCATAGGACTGGGAGCGGTTGGCTGGGTTGTGGCCTGACCGTATTGGTTGATGATGCTCCTAACACCGTGTTTCAATTGTGCTCAAGTTGCTGTTCATTCTAAGCAAAGGAGAGAGTAACCGTGCCCTCCCCTCTTCCCCCATCTCTCTGAGGCTAGTCGCAGAAGACAAGAAAGCTTTAGCGCCGTCTGGGGTGGGGTGAGGGGTTATTACATCTCGTGCTGCAGGCCTGACCGCACATGTGCATATGACCATTGGCCTGGGCTATCCCTTTCTACCCACATACCAGACCTAACGACAACATCGCTGTCATTCTCAGACTCCCAGAAGCTGACAGAGCTGCGCAGCAATAGGCCCCAAGGGGTGTGCATCCTTTCAGAGATGCAGGATGCACACATGCAACCATGCTGATAGGTGGCCGGTGCTACAAAAAACAGTCCACTCTGCAGGTAGCATGACCAGTGTTCAGTATCACTTCCTAGCGAGGCTTATTTTGGAAGCAGAGCCGGCAGGATAATGACCCTGGTCCACGCACCATGCTCAATGATTGGGAATCTGATAAGCAGGAAAGACTTAGGTTCCCAGGGCAGTCTGAGACCCCCCGGGTGAGGTTGGGCCCACAGCGTAGGCTGAGACCCCCCGGGTGAGGTTGGACCCACAGTGCAGGCTGAGACCCCCCGGGTGAGGTTGGGCCCACAGCGCAGGCTGACCCCGCCAGTGGAGGCCGCTGTCCTCGCCCGTCTCGCACCTGCCCGGGTACCACGCAGGCATTCCCTCCACACCACCTGCTTTTCCCATTCATGAGTCTTTGTATTTCATACTTTCGATGTTCTCTGTTTCGAAACCATGCCACGAGTGGATGAATGTGGTCCTCTTTGTCATGTGATTCATGGTAACGCTCCCCCCACCTCAAACATTCCAGAGAGAAGCTGCTCACGCACCAGATGTCTCCATCTCCAAAACCGCCTTGTACTCCCGCCTCGGGCCCGCAGACGTGGAGAAGCCCCCAAGCCTTCTGTTCCCGCAGCCCGACCTAGACTCAGCGCTGCAGGTCGCCCGAGCAGAGGTGCGAGGCCTGCAGGGGTGGGAAGGGCCACGTTGTGGATCCTGGACGGGGTCTGGGCTGCTGCTTGCCAGTGGATGCCCGGACCCACCAGGCCGCCATCTTTGGAGACAGACTCGTCTGCACGCGCAGGCCGATGTCTGGCAGCAGCGGGGGTCCAGTCTCTCTAGCTGCCATGCCGACGTCGCAGCGGCTTGGCTGGGTTTGTACCAGAAGGCAGGCCTCTCCGTGCGCCCAGGAAACATCTGGCCTCTGGCCCCCTCAGTTACCTGGGTGGATGCAGTTGGGAGTGTCATCCCACGTCCGTTTGATGTCTCCTGGATTTGGGCAGAACTGAACCAACTGCCTTCTCCTCCTGCCAATGCCAGGTCATCACGAAAGAGAGAGAAGTCGCCGAGTGGAGGGACAAATACGAAGAAAGCAGGCGGGAAGTGATGGAAATGAGGTCAGTGGGGGCAGGGGGGCTTCGCCAGGGGGCGCAGACAGTGCTCTGTGCTTTGAGAGTGACTCGTCCTGCAGGCCCCGCCCCCGCCCCCTGGTAGCGCTTCCTGTGCAAGAGATTCTCTTATTACCCAAGGCTCCTTTTTTACAATGGTCTCCCACATGTCACTCTCACTGAAAGCCCCCACGTGAGTTAAGGGGTCCAGATAGACGAATGAGTGAATAGCAAAGTCTCCTCCCCACCGTTCCCAGTTTCCCAGGCTGGCTCTCGTCTGGAAGATGTATTTCTTACACACTGTAGGAGTCGCGCCGGCGTCACTGCAAGACCCCGGGGTAGCCTGGCGGGTGTGTCAGTCACTGGCAGCTCCCTGCGATCATTGTGTTCCTGTAGCGAGCAAACACTTGAGCAATCACAGCCCCCCATCCCCATCCCCCCCCCCCCCAGGCAGAGACACGGAAGTCAGGGCGCCCCAAGCAAACAAGAAATTCCATCCACTGGCCCACGTGCCCGCGAGCCGTGCCCGCGAGCCTCCGAAGGTGGCAGCTTGCGAGGGAGAACAGGCCTCGGGCAGCAACGGCTTCAGTACAAGGCCTAAGGTCTGGCTGAGGTTGTCGCGTAGTGGGCAGAGTTACATGGGCGTGTACGTGGGCGTGTATGTGGTGTACAGGGCAGAACAGTGGGCCGGCGCTGTGTGCCAGGAAGAGAGTGTGGGGCAAGGGCCGAGGGCGGAGATGCCCCTCAAGCGTGAGTCCAGCACTGACCAGTCACATCTGCCTTGTGTCCAGCGATCGTACTGAACAGCTGTGTGACTGAGATTAACCGCCCTGTTAGCCAGGTCCAATGCCTCTTCCTTTCTTCTAGGAAAATCGTGGCGGAATATGAGAAGACCATCGCGCAGATGATCGGTGGGTGTTGCGACGGGGTGCTCAGGCCCAAGTGGGGTTGCGGGGTTTTGAGAACAGGCTCAGAGCCATTCCTGTGAGACGAGGGAGCAGCGCGATGGCTGCCTGTGCCTGGCACAAGCCTCCCTCCCTCCCCCTTCCCTCCCTCCCTTCCCCTTTCCTCCCTCCCTCCCCCTTCCCTCCCTCCCTCCCCCTTCCCTCCCTCCCTCCCCCTTCCCTCCCTCCCTCCCCCTTCCCTCCCTCCCTCCCCCTTCCCTTCCTCCCTCCCCCTTCCCTTCCTCCCGCCCCCTTTCCCTTCCTCCCGCCCCCCTTCTTTCCCTCCTTCCTCCTTCCCTCCCCCTTCCCTCCTCCCTCCCCTTCCCTTCCTCCCTCCCCCTTCCGCTTCCTCCCTCCCCCTTCCCTTCCCGTCCCTCCCCCCTTCCCTTCCCTCCGCTCCCCCCTTCCCTTCCTCCCGCCCCCTTTCCCTTCCTTCCCTCCCCCCTTCCCCCTTCCTCCCTCCCCCTTCCCTTCCTCCCTCCCCCCTTCCCTTCCTCCCTCCCCCTTTCCCTTCCTCCCTCCCCCTTTCCCTTCCACTTCCCTCCCCCCTTCCTTTCCTCGCCCTTCCCCTTCCTCCTTCCTCTCCTCCCCCTTCCCTTTCTCGTCCCCTCCTCCCTCCCCCTTCTTCCTTTCCTCCCTTCCCCTTCCTTTCCTCCCTCCCCCTCTTTCCTTTCCCTCCCTTCCCCCTTCTTCCTTCCTCCCCCTTCCTTCCTTCCTCCCCCCCTTCCTTCCTTCCTCCCTCCTTCCTCCTCCCTCCTCCTCCTTCCTTTCCCTCCTTCCTCCTTCTCCCCCTTCCCTCCCCCCTTCCTTTCCTCTCTCCCCCCTTCCTTTCTTCCCTCCCTCCTTCCTTTCCTCCCTCCCTCCCCCCTTCCTTTCCTCCCTCCTTCCTCCTTCCTTTCCTCCGTCCATCCCTCCTTCCTTTCTTTCCTCCCTCCCTCCTTTCCTTCTTCCCTCACTCCCTTCTTCCTTTCCTTTCTCTCTCCCTCCCTCCTTTCCCTCCTCGCTCCCTCCTTCACCCTTCCTCTGTCCTTTCCTCTCCATCTCCCGCATTCTTCTTCCCTCTCTCCTTGCTCTCTCCCTCACTTTTCTTTGCCCCCTTCCCCCATTCCTTCCTTGCCCTCTTCCTCCCTTTCTTGCTCTTTCTCCTTCCTCCTCTCCCTCCCTCCTTCCCAGGTTTTTATAGTAATGGCTGCTATTCAGAAATGATGCTACAACTTGGAGGAGTGAGGTGGTCTGGTTTTCCTATTTACTTAAGGGTCTGGTTGTCTGTTTCTTTGCTTAGGTTCATGATGTCAGGTTTTTAAGTCTTTTTCCCCTAAGGAAATGTCACTGTGAGACAAGCTCAGGCGATCAGGTCTGATGCAGTGCGAGCCCCTGAGCGCTCTTGCAAGCTTTGACTTACGAGTCATGCCTACCTCCACCTCATCCCGAGGTGCCTGTGAGCAGCGAGGGGCTGACGGCCGAGCGCCTTAGTATCACCAAGGTCATTTCACCCCAAGCTCCCAAAACATATCCAGCCATATGGGTCTCACGGCATATGCATCGCAGCGGGATGAAACTTACTATGCCGCCATAAGAATTTATGAACACATATGGAGTAAACAAAAATTTCAGTGCTCCAGGAATTGAGTGTGCTGGCAGGAGCACTCCAGGTGGGGCATTGGGGTGGGGCATGGTGTCGGCCAGTGAGCGTCGTATGGCAAGGCAGAGCGACCTTGGGCCTCCTGGCGTCTTGGGATGTGATTGCGCCCAGAGCTCACTGGAGGTCGGCTGCGTCTCTGCACTTACATCATTGCCCTCGGCCGTGACACTGGGCTCCAGTAGGCGTGGGAATAGAGGGGACAGCGCGAGCCGTAGTTCCCGAGAGAGGCTGCCCGCAAGACGTTTCGCTGGAGCGCTCAAGTGTGAGGGTGTCGCAGGCACGTGACCAGTGAGGGTGTCGCAGGCACGCGTGACCAATGCTCACGGGTCAGTTCCTGGCGAGAGCAGCTGGTGTTTCGGTCCGAGGCAGTCAGAGGAGCGCAGCATGTTCAACCCAGCTTTCGACCGAAGGGACTGTGGTGACCACGCATGCCCCCACCAGCCTGGCCTGCTGGGTTGGCCTGAGGGAGCTTTTCCAAGAGGTCACTTTTGAGCCATTTCTGGGAGTACCCCCAGAATGGCTCTGTGAGACCCCCAAGCTGGGAGCAGCATGGGCAGGACACTCGGTCCCTCATTCTCGGTCACCAGGGGACAGCGTGTCTGCGCGTCACCCTGCGGGCACTGCAGCGGGCACGCCTGCGGGTCACTGACGGAAGCCTCCATGTGTCCTCTAGACAGTCTCGGAGCGTGACCGAGACCGCTCGGACCTGCCTCTTTCTAGGACCGTGTGGACCTGTCCACGTTCAGAAACAACCCAAGGGCCTCACCTGTGTTCTACGTTGTTCTTTCTCTTTTCATTCCACTTGCCCAGCGGGGGAAACTGAGTCCTGAGCGCTGGGCAGCTCAGGATCAGAGTGAGCAGAGGGGCCTTTGACGTCGCCCCCCCACATCAGCTCTTCCCATTCAGCTGTCACAAATGCTCCCTCTGCGTGCCCTGAGCCTGCGATCCTCCTCCTCAGCTCTCTCTGAAGCGAGAGGCTAAAACTCAGTCCCAGCGGTTCTGAACGAGAACTTTTATTTATTTATTAATTTTTTCGGTGCTGGGGACCGAACCCAGGGCCTCGCGCTTGCTAGGCAGCGCTCTACCACTGAGCTAAATCCCCAACCCCTGAACGAGAACTTTTAAAAAGCGACTCTGTGCTTTCTGCATTCCAGGTTGTTGCACTGTTTTCTTTCTGCTTTCCTAACAACTACCCTGATTATCTGTTTTGCCTCCATTTTCTGTTGCTTCTTGCCCTTTGCTTGCAAAACAAACAGGCAAGCCTGGTAAGTAAACGCTCCCCCAACCCCGTTTGACACCCACCCCTTGCAACCCTTTAGTTTGTGTTTTGCTCCTCTGGTTTTATTGATTTTTTTTCTTTAGTTTCTTTGCTGCTTTTCCCACATGATTTAATATTTTGCCTGCGAAGCCATCAGAAGCCTTGTTCTGTTGTGAGTACAGCGTGTCTTTGGACTAAAACTGGTTTCCTGGTCCTAAGAACCTAAGTGCATTTGGTCACGGATAAAAAAACGTGTGCGGTCCTGTTGCGCCCGCTCCTGGGAACGGGGTGATTCTATTTTTAAAAGGGAAGAAAGGAAACCTGGGGCCGATGGTATCTCAGATCCAGGAAATCAGATGGTCTGTGTTTGAGAAATGGCTCATTGGGCCTGTCGGGTGAAGTGTTCATGCGACCACAGGTCAGCCCAGAATGTACGCTGCACTGTGCTCTGACATAAAGGCAGCGACTAAAATTCGAGGAGTTAAAAACAAGCATTTGGTTAACTGGTGGAACTTGAAAACGCCCTTTCTTTCAGGAGTGTTGATATAGCGAGCAGGTGGCTGGTGAGTCTGTTCGCTCTGTTAAAAAGCGAGTCGCAGGACCAGGGAGATTCTCGGTGGGAAAGAACATTTGCCAGAGGACCTGATTTCAAACCGCCAGCACCGTGTACAAAGCCAGGCGTGGCCACAAGCGGAGGATGGTCGGGGCTTGCCGGCCCCCAGACTAGCTCCAGGATTAGCTAGAGACCCTATTTTAAGGGAATGAAGAGCGCAGTGATTAGAATAGGACACCCGACATCCTCCTCTGGCCTCCATGCATGTACCTGTGCACACACACACACACACACACACACACACACACACACACCACACTAATAATTAGGGGCTTTTTTTTTAAGTGAGCCCTTCACAAGTCACTGTGATATACTGTCTCACTGAGTGACGGTGACTGTTACAGGGCTCCCACAGTTTGAATGATGGGTCACTGATCCACACTCTCCCTGGGTGTTGAGAACACTGCATGCATTGCTCCTTTGATCTCTCCAAGTGCTGTTTCTGTTTCTGGGGAACCAGCTGAGACTCACAGAGTTCAAAAACCCTGCCGGAGGCCTCATAGCTGGGAAGTGTCTGAACTGGGATTTGAACCAGAGCTGTCAAGACTGCGAGGGCGCCTGAGTGCCGGGAGTGAGCGTGCTTTGAGCCCTGGGGTTACCGAGGGAGAGACATCAGGTGCCTCCTGGGCCAGGGATTCTCCAGGCAGGGAGCTGGGCCAGCAGGGAGCTCGTTACTGGTGGATCCCAGGCCCCCTGCAGACCACCGGCAGCAGCAAGCAGAGCGGGGCAGGCCGTGCGTGTACACAGTCTCCCAGCACATCGGGAACCATCCCGACTTGAAAACGAGGCTTTGGGACCGTAGACAGTCAGGAGGTCTGGAGAGGTACGTCAGGCTTGAGGCTAGCTTCCAGGATATGGCCTCACTCCCTGCACACACGGCAGGAAAGCACCTCATTCGAGACAGATGCCGACCCATCAGAAGCGGAAGGGAAAAGAACCCAAAGCAGAATCTCCCGCGGTGCCAGGAGCTGTAGCCCACCAGGTCGGTCCCCACAGGATGCCCGCAGAGAGCGCGTCCTGACCCTGGGTCTGGGCTGTGCTGCCTCCTCTTTGAGCAAGTGACTTAGCCTTTTAGACCCTCTTTCACGTCCCGCGAAACTAGGGAACAAAACCCCTGCCGCCTCATCAGAGCCTCCCTCGTGTGCACGCCGCGTGGGCGCAAGCATCACACTGCCCCTCAGGGCAACAGCACAAGGACTCCGTGTCTGCCCTTGAGGCGTGGGCCTCCCGCTTGGGGGGGAGTTACTTTCCTTATCTCTGTGCCCAGACACCTGACCAAAATAACCAAGGGGAGGAAAGATTGGTTTGGGCTCAGAGCCAGAGCTGTCGACTGAGGAAGAGCAGGGCTGCTAGGCGCAGAGAAAGGGGGCACAGGAAGAAGCTCCAATCCCAAGCGCATCCTGCCTCCCCTGGGGCCAGCCTCCTCTGCCAGGACTCACTTCTGTCTTTCCACCCCCGCCCCCCCCAATAATTCCACCTTATTCTGAATTCATTCAGTAGGAGCTGCAATTATTCTTTCTGGTACTGCTGTGAAAAAACATCCAGACAACCAGTTTAAGGGAGAAATTAGATGTATTTGGCTTTCAGTTGGAATAGAGAGTCCGTTATGGCAGGAGAGGTGCAGTGGGAGGCAGAAGCCTTGGGAGGCGGCCTGGGGCGCAGCAGCCATCATGGAGGCAGAGGGCCAGAGACAAACTGCCAGGCGGAGCAGGGCCGGTGCTGTCGTGCCTCAAGCTTGGCCCTGTGGCACGACTTCCTGCAGCAAGGCTGCACCTCCTACAAGTGCCACGACTGTTACGGCTACTCTTAACTACTGCTGTAAGAGACCCAAAGCAAGCAACTTAAGGGAGAAAGGGAGGTTTATTCAGCTTACGGTTCCAGAAGAAAGGGACAGTCTCTCATAGCAGAGGCGGCATGACTGGCTGGTCAAAGCTGGAGGAGGCTAAGTCACCGCAGACATCTTGGAAGCTGAGAGCTGCAGACTGCTTGCTGCAAAGGCCGACTCCTCCTGGAGATAGGGTGGGACTAATCTACCTCAAGGCCCACCCCTCGTGACTGCCTTCCTCCAGCAAGGCTCCACCTCTCAAGGTGCCATGACCTTGGCAAACCCATGAGACTGTGGGGGACACATCTCAAACCATGACAATGACCTTCCCACGTTCACATGAGGAAGGTTGCAAACACAAGAGCCTGGGGGGGTGCAGGGCAGCTCACAAGTGACGGTGGGTCACGGCACTCGAGCTAACTCCCCAAAGATGTGCCCAGAGGTGCTGTACGTATCCAGCCATTTGACAGTCAACCACCGTGGGAGCGGCAGGGTAGCAGGGAGCCCCGGTCCCAAGTCTGGGGGTGGGAGAAGTTGGAGAACAGCAGAACCAGAACCCGCCACTGGCCCAACCACACTTTCACACCCTGGCATGTTCTTTGACATGCTCGGTGTAAAGGACTATTGAGTAGAGATGACAAAGGATCGGAGACCTGAGGGAATGGAGGTTCTGGAGGCCTGGACGCCCTTGAGCCTGGGGCCGGAGCTGCCGGGGTGCGGAGACCATGGGGGAGCAAGCATGGAGAGGAGTGTGGATTATGCTCTCCACTCAAGAGGAACCCCCCCAGCGGCTGTCTCTGCAGAGCCAGGTGGCCTTGTCTGCACCTGTTGTCCCCGTTCTAGATGCATCTCCCCCACAGTAGCCAGCTCTCAGCCAGCCCAGGGCAATGGGCAGACCCTTCCCGGGTGACCAAGCGCTGACAGAAAGTTCTGCTGAGCAGCTTGCTTCCCCCTCTGAGCAACCAGGGGAGCAAAGGCTCCCACGCAGTTAGGAGCTGTGTATCCAGTGTCAGAGAGCCTGTCCCGCCGTGCAGAGACAGCCGAGGTGGGAGGTTTGTGTGGACCGCCTGGGGCCAGAGATGGGCTGGAGAGCAAACCGATGCTCACACGGGAATGAGTTCTTCTCTCTCGCTGAGAAATGCATTGCAAACATGCCCCTGTTTGCCTGCAGTTTGACACTTTCTACAAGCCAGAAGTTACCAGTGTTGCTAGGAATAGAACTTCAGAGCTTCCGGTTTCTGCCACATTTTAGGGATGGAGAAACCTGTTTGCCCTGATAACATTAGGAAGAGTCCTGCTTAGAGCCCTGACAGCTTCCGCCATTTAATCTTGCCTGCCTGTAAGATACACTCGTGTATCTTCTTTCTGACCTGGTAAAACTGCTTGGTGCAGGAAAAACACACTCACTGGGGTCTTCAGTGCAGATGTGTAAAGAGCCACATTGGTGATTGTGCGTGGGCCCAGGAGATGCAGGGCCTTAGGTCTGGTCCCTTTAGGGACCAGTGTGGGAGGGAGGCCTCAGCCACGTGGGACAGTCCCACTTGCCATCTCTGCACTGGCCAGCACTGACGTGCACCCAACGCCTCGGCTGGCCCCAGGGATCCAGTTTGGATTCTGTGGGCTCCATGGCGCGGGTCTCCTCTCTCCTGCCAGAGGACGAGCAGAGGGAGAAGTCGGTCTCCCACCAAACCGTGCAGCAGCTGGTCCTGGAGAAGGAGCAGGCACTGGCCGACCTGAACTCCGTGGAGAAGTCTCTGGCCGACCTCTTCAGGAGATACGAGAAGATGAAGGAGGTGCTGGAGGGTTTCCGGAAGGTGCGTTCTGCATTCTTGGGCACAGCGGGCAACTGGGCAGGGGCGGAAAAGTAGCAATGGTTTGGGAAGGAGGGAAAGAAGAGCCAAGGCGCCCGGGTGTGAAGGCGGGAATCCTAGAAGTGCATCTCGACCCCCAGGAGGAGGAGGAGGAGAAGGAAGAGGAGGTGGAGAAAGAGGAGGAAGAGAGCAGGGAAAGGGGGAGGGGGGGGAGCACTTCCAAAGCTGGGGAGACAGATGTGGCCACCTGGGGCCCCGCTCTGTCAGGCTGTGGGGTCCCTGGGTGCCCTCTCACGGCCTCTCTCCTTGCCAGAACGAAGAGGTGCTGAAGAAGTGTGCTCAGGAGTACCTCTCGCGCGTGAAGAAGGAGGAGCAGCGGTACCAGGCCCTGAAGGTGCACGCGGAGGAGAAGCTGGACAGGTAACGCAGCTTCACCCGGGCCGGGCGCGGAGGGCCCCAGCATTGGCTTGGAGGGGGCGGCGTGTGCCAAGGGCATAGTGGGTGGAGGGCCGTCCAGGGTACCCACTGCCTCCCCATTGCGTGGGGAGGGGGGTTTTTAGAACTTGCTATACTTGGGCTGTAGTTGATGGGGCCGGAGTCGGGCTCTTGAGTTGGGGTGTGGAGGCGTCTGTGATTGGTGGCTACGGAGAAGGGTGATCACGCCCGAGTCCTCCGTTCTGACAGGGCCAACGCTGAGATCGCCCAGGTCCGAGGCAAGGCCCAGCAGGAGCAGGCCGCCTACCAGGCCAGCCTTCGGAAGGAGCAGCTGCGCGTGGACGCTCTAGAGAGGACGCTGGAGCAGAAGGTAACCCGCGAGCCTCAGACGCGCCCCGGCTTCCTAGGCGCCCTTTGGGCCTGACAGTGTCACGTGATGAATTTCCCGGAGGCCCACAGGTGACGCCAACTCCGCCCCCACTTGGTGCTGTGCCCTCTGACACAGCCAGAAAAAACACAGCACACGCTACCCTTTACTCTTAGGATGAACAAGAGTAATGGCTACCAGATACAGAGAGGGAGGGAGAGAGGGAGGGAGGGAGGGAGGGAGGGAGGGAGGGGGGGGAGAGGAGGGAGGAGGAAGGAGGAGAGAGACAGAAAGAGAAAGAGAGAAAGAAAGAAAAGAAAGAAAGAAAGAAAGAAAGAAAGAAAGAAGAAAGAAAGAAAGAAAGAAAGAAAGAAAGAAAGAAAGAAAGAAAGTTCTGTTTTCTGGGTTTCACTGGCTGTTTTTAGCGTCACCATAGAGACAAGACATACAGAGGCATAAAGTCTGAGCATTGTTCACTCGTTGATAGTTACTGAGCATTATTATAAGGTTACGGTTGAGTCTAATATTTTTAGAGAAATGGAATGTTCCATTAAAATAAAAACTAAGGGGCTGGAGCGATGGCCCAAGGATTAAAGCTCTGCCTCACAAGCAAAAGTTCAAATCCCAGAACCCACGTAAAAACCTCAGGAGGAAATGGCGGTGGCCTGCACTTCCAGCCTTGGAAGGTGGAGCCTGAGAATCCCCAGAGCAAAGCAATAAAGAGGTGGAGAAATCTAGGGTACTTCTTAGAGTCACCCTTGAGCCTCCCCAGGCACACAGCCCAAGTGCCCTCTTCTACACACATACACTAAAATACAATAAAATAAGGTAAAATAATAAAGGCAGACAGAGGGATGAAAACAAATAGCTAGGAATATGGCGCCGTGTTAGGAAAGGCACTTGCTAAACTTGATGACCTGAGTTCTCTCCTGAAACCTTCCTGGTAGGAGGAGAAAACCAATTTCGGCAAGTTGTCCTTTGACTTCCACACACGTGCCGTGGCGCCAGAGCGGCCGTGTGATGCAGGACACGATACTTCTGAGCCTGGACACTGGGTGGGACAGGGTTTCAAAGGAAGAGCTTAGCGCTCGCGCTGGGACAGGCTTTGGTGGAGATTCACCGCACACAGACACCTCGCGGTACACCAGGCTGCAGAGTGTACTGGGACGGATGCAGGAAAGACTCGCCCGCGATTGGGGGTTGGATGGTAGTAGGGGTTGGTCCCTTGTGCAGCTGAATAAGGGCGACCTCCAGGTCATTCTCAGCCATCCAGGAGCAAGGCCACATCTGCCTGTATGTCCGTGGACGTCCTTCCAGCACGATGGAACTGCTGCCCATCCGTTCTGGACAAGTACAAGTCCTTGACTGGACTTTGGGGAATTAGTCACCCCACCTGCCCTGCCTCCCCCGGGACCCCAGCATCCACAGCACCCGTCTGTGTCTTCTGAATAATGCTAGTGTCTTACCAAAGAGGTTCTTTCACCCTCATGAACCTTTGTCTAGAAAACCATTCGAGAGCCCACCCCAGACCAGATAGAGAGAGCAAACCATACTAACCAGCCCTCAGCTGTGGGCGCGTCACTCTGCAGGGGACTACATTTCTCGTCATTGAAGCTCAGACAGTGTCACCTACATTGTAACCAAGGTTCGGGGTGTTAGCAGCCCAAGGTCACCAGCCAGAGTAGGGCGCACGCTCCGTTTGTTTGCCTTAAGTTATTCTTCTAGCTGCTTGTTTGCATTTCCTGTCCCACTGCTGCTCTGATAAATACTCAGCCCTTGGGGATTTTCAGTCCAGCTTGTGATTTCAGGGTACAGGTGTTATGGCAGAACTGACTTGCATCATAATCAAAGTCCAAAGCAAGGAGAGGAGCAAGGACCAAAGCTGTGTACTTTCTAGCTTGCCAAATACTGACTGCCTCTCTGTCTTACCCACCCACCCTTGGCATGGTTCTGCCCACTCTTGAAATGATCCCATCCACTATGGGCTGAGTCTTCCCACATCAATCATACAGGCAAACAATCTCCTGCAGACTGGCCTTAGCTAGATAATTCTTCATAGCTGTTTCTAAAGGCTCAGTTCTTAAGATACAGATTGACAACTAAGCCTCACCCTGATTTAGTTAACTTTGGGGAACATCCGGAGACGGGGTGGATTCTGCCCTCTGTAAGTGTCGTGGTGTGAAATGTGAGTTCTCCCCCACAGGCTCATGTGCTTGAGTCCTTAGCTGTTGTCAGGTTTTGGGAAGGTCACGGCACCTTTGGGAGGTGGAGCCTTGCTGAGGAAGACACATCGCAAGAGGTGGGCTTTGGGGTCATTAGTCCCACCTTGCTTCTGGGAGAAGCCTGACCGTTTGTGACTCTCAGACTCCTTGATGGATGTGACTTAAGGCTCCACCAGCTCCTGCTGCCTGCCAGGCCTTTCCCACCGTAATGGACTATCTTCCCTCTGGAAGTATAAGCCCAACACATCTCGCTTTCGCTCTTATAATTGTGTTGGTGTCTCCTAGCAACAGAAAGAATAACCAGTACAGACTTGGTCACTCTCCTCTGTTGTCATGAGACAGTCTTCAAACACCTGGGCTCGTGGGGGAACAACTCACATTTCAAACCACGACGCCGAGGACCCTCTTCATGTCGGCTTGATTCCAAACCCCTGTTGTTCTCGTCCTCGTTTTCAGAACAAGGAGATAGAAGAACTCACCAAGATCTGTGACGAGCTGATTGCCAAAATGGGGAAGAGCTAACTTTGAACCAGGAGCTTGGACTTGACCGTTGCGTGCAATATGACCGTCGGCACACTCCAGCTGCAGGGGCAGGTGGTCTCCTCCCTCACGTGCACTGCTGTGACACACTCCAGCTGCAGGGGCAGGTGGTCTCCTCCCTCACGTGCACTGCTGTATTCTGTTTCCTGGCTGCAGTGGGCTTGGTGGTGTGAGCTCCCGAGGCGACGCGGCAGGGCTCCTGCGGTTGGTTCGCATTTTCCTCGTGTCATTCGAAGCGACTCGACTCGGAGTTCCTGTATCAGGGAGACTGATGCTCTACTAGAAGACAAATCGCTGACCTTGCCTTGCTCTCCGTACGCGACCCCCAGGCTCAGTGTGGACGCGCGCAGCCTGCGTAGGGACTCTTCTTGCCTTAAGGAGTGTAAACTTGATCTGCATTTGCTGATTTGTTTTTAAAAAAAAAAATGCATGTTTCAAATAAGATTCTCTATTGTAAATAAATTTTTTTTCTTTGGATCTTGGCAGTGAGTATGGCTGTGATTTATGTTCTGGGGCCAGTCGGGTCCTTTCTCGCCTGTGTTAGATCCAATCAGATTTATTAACCTTTTGTTCTTTGCCCGGGTTCCTTTTCCTGTGTCTATCGATTTGAATACTGCTTCCTTCGTAGTGTGGCTGGGTTTGGAAGATGAAGCTAATGAGAAATATTGACTCGTGGCTTAAATAATTAATTGGATACACTGTATTAGTTTGGATTTCGTTTTTTTTACAAAGCTTCTGCCTTTGGGAGGCAGAGAACTGCTTTCTTTTATTAACTAAAGGAGTAATGAGCTGTTCTTCTCTCTGGTCCGTCCCATGGTGCGCTGCCAGCTCCGAAAAGCTGTTCATTCCCCTGTAAGTGGTTAGGAAGGGCCAAGGGCTCCCGGGGGGAGTCGGGTGGTTAGGTGCTTAGCGGTGTGGCCACCAACTGCCCTGGTTGCTCCTGCCCACCTGCACAGGGGTCCTATGAGAAGGGCAGGCTGAAGGGAAGAAGAGAGATGGGGAGCATCTTGGCTTCCTGCTGCCTTCTCAAATCCCCACAAATGTTATGGCAAAAACAGAGGTTCTGGGGCTGGAGAAATGGCTCAGGGTTTAAAACTCTGTCTCGAAAGCAGAAGGTCCTGAGTTCGGACCCCAGGTCCCATATAAAAATGTCAGGCTGAAAGGGCAGTGGCCTGCACTTCCAGCCCTAGCGGGCAGAGCCTGGAAATCCCAGAGAGAAGCAAGAGGAAGGTAGAAGCAATCCAGGAAGATTATGGAAGTCACCCTTGGTTCTTCACAGGGACACACAGTGCCCTCTGATTCTCACACACACACACACACAACACACACACACACACACAAAATTAAAATTAAAATAAAAAAACAGGTTCTAAATCCAAGTGGCAGTCACAGAGGTTCCCCTGGAGGCTCTGAAGGGGCAGCGCCCTGTGCCCCTCTCTTCCGTTGGTCCCCACGTTCCTGCCATGCCTTGTCTCGTGGCAACAGTCTTTGCCTCTAAACTCCCATGGCCTCCTTCCTTCTGTATTTCTACGTCTCCAACCTCCCTTTCCTTTGGGGTACTAGAGATTGAGAGCGTTCTAGGTGCGCGTCCACCACCGAGCCGTAGCTCCAGGGTTATGCACACCGGCTTTGAACTTACTTTATAGTCTAGTCAGGCCTTGAACTTGGGTCCTCCTGCCTTAGCCTCTCAAGCAGCTGGATCCACACAGCTCCTCTCCACTCTTGCCAGAAGAGCCATCACACGGAGCCCGCCTCAGATCCAGAGAGCCCTCATCTCGGATCCGCACTTTATCTGCAACGATCCAGTCGCATTCACAGGGAGTGGGGGCCGCATTCACAGGGAGTGGGGGTCAAGGATGCTGACCTATCTCCTCTAGCAGAGCGTGGGGCGTGGCTTGGAGTAGGAAACCCTCAGTCTCCTCCCACTTCCTGCCCCAGGCGCGTGCTGTAGTCGGTTCCTGTCATTGTGGGGGTTCCTGTCGTTGTGGGGGTACCCCATCCCTCGACTGTGGGGATGAGGTGGGAGGGCATCTTTAAAGTGACTTACGAGATAGATGCGCAGAACAGCACCAAGGAGACCACCTTGGTCCCAGGGGATGCCAGACGCCCTCCGGCTGAACTTGCTCACTTTCTCTCTGCCAGTGTCAGCAGAGCTCTGGTTCCATTGACCCCCCCCCCCCTGATCCAGGATAGGGAACTGTCCTCCCCCACCCTCCCCGCCAGCCTCCTCTAGCTAGGCCCCTGATCACACACTTTCTGTCCCCCTCCCCCCAGATTCCCACCTCCACTGCCTTCTGTTCCAAGCCTTTTTCTTTCTTTCTTTTTTAAATCACTGGAGTAAAATGCTTCTATTTGCCAAAAGGATTAGAAATACAGGGAAGGAGAAAAAATACTCAGCTCTCAAACTAAGAAACTGCCAATGTCTTTTTTATTTTATATTTTATATTTTTCTTGGCATAAGAAACGCCTATCTACTTTTTTTCTATGTCGTCTGAAAAATACTTGGCTGCTTATGTTCACACACCTGTGTGATCAGTCACCTGCGAAGTCTTGTGTTCTTCTCTGTCAAACTTTCTTTTCAGGGGCTGCGAAGGTGGCTCAGGGGTTAAGCCTCTGCCTTGCAGGCGGAAGGTCCTGAGTTCAGATCCTGGACCCCACGTATAGACGCCAGGCGGAAGCAGGGGCGGCCTGCGTTTCTGGTCCTGGTAGGACGGAGCCTGTGAATCCCGGGGCGGAGTAAACAAGGAGGCGGCGGTCCATGGTGGTTCCCGAATTCGTCCGTGGTACTACATACACACGCGCATGCACACACACGCACAATTGAATAAATAATAAATAAATAAATAAATAAAAATTTCTTTTCATTCACCTACTCTTGTAACATGGTCCTTATATAAACTTTTTTCCCCTAAATTATGGAACTTATTGAAGACCTCAGAATGTCAGTACAACAACTGCTTTTATTTCGGCGGCTCCAGGTGCTCAGTTCACGTAAGCGTCAGCCGAGAGGACTGAAGATGGAAAAGGACCCGTCCGCATGCGTCATAGTTAAACACAGGTGTTGTTGACAGATGAAGACCTGAGCTCTGGGCACATCTGAGGAGAGTTAGTAGTTCAGTTATGCCCAGAATGAACCTGCTGGAAATTGTTTAGCTGATGGGGAAGGTCGAGCCCATGGTGGGTGGGACTAGTTCTCTGGCAGTGAATAACATGGAGGGAACTGATTTCAAAAGTCGCCATTCTCCTGCATTCTTGACCAGACATGCTGGTCTGGCAAGTGAGCACTGTCCCTGTCCCGGCCGGTCTATGGACATGATGTGGCCGGTTCCCTTGACCCTTGCGGTTAGTATGGGCTCTTCTGCCAACCTCAACTAAGAACAGTAACCAGACCATCGAAAGAGAAAATAAACCCCTTGTTCCGTAAACTGTTTTGTTATGCGTTTATCAGCAATACGAGCGCACTGCAATAGCATGTGTAACTCACCTACTGTGCGCGGACTTCCATGAGGTGTGCAGACCGACGCTGGGCAGCAAGGTTGGTGGGGCTGCCTGTGGGGTCAGGACAGGGCTGTGGAAAGACACACCCTGTGGCGTGTGGATCACGTGAGAAAGATGGCGGATGAGAAGCACATCAGACGCCGTTTTTCTTCAGAAGGAATGAGGTATGTGTTTCCTACATAGGAAAGATTTCACCTGAACTAACCTGCTCAGCACCTTCTGTCCAGCTCCCTCTGCTTTGCTGCCTCAAGGTTCTCTGCAGCTCAGCCACCCCCTCTTTCTAAGGTGGCTTGTACCTTTGAGGGGTCACTTGCAACATCAGCCAACAGGCCGGGATGGTCTCCTTTGACTTTGGGCGGGGGGATACTCAAGAGTGATACTTAAGGCAAACCAGGAAAAGGTTGAAGGGAATCCGTGGGTCTGGAGAGATGGCTCAGGGAGTAAAACTCTGCCTCTCGCAAGCAGAAGGTCCTGAGTTTGGATCCCAGGTCTCATGTAAAAAGGCCAGGCAGAAATGGTGGGCAGAGCCAGGGAAATTCCACAGCAAAGCAAAAAGGAGGATTCCCGAAGTCACCCTTGATCCTCCACAGGGACACACAATCATACACACACACACACACACACACACACACACACACACACACACACACACACACACGTTAAATATATATATGTTTTAAAGAGGGAATCTGTGGACTCATTTCTTCCACAAGAGACCATCTCTCCCTTGGTTTTGGGTCTTGATTTTTTGTGTATTTATTCATTTGTTTGGTTTAATCGGGGTCTCATGGACTCCGGGGGCCTCACCCCCGAGGACGACTTTGCAGTCCTCATCTCCTTGCCTCCACCTCCCACGTGTTGGATCCCACGTGTCCATTCACGCTGGGCTTTAAAGGTTATTTTTACTTCCTTATCGGGTAACTCGTAATGGTTAGTTTGGGAGGTTTGGTTATTTTAATTGGGCTGTTTCCCTTTCCGGTAGGGTACCTCCTTTTAGTTCAGGAGTGGAGGTGAGCTGCTCATTTGCATATACAGCCACCTCTCTCACGTGGCATTCAGACTCATGTCACCAGCTCTTGGCTGACTGGATGGAGAGGGTGAATGCACTGTCCGCCCATTCCCAGCCCTCCGAGGACAATCAGACGCGACACGGAGTCAAGTCTAAGCAAGATCTCACCTTTATTAAGGGCTCAAAGTATATATAGGCAAAAATCGCATCAGGTTTCCAAAGCGCGAAACGGGCAGCCAATCCTCTTAAAGGTCGAGCCTGCACGTAGCCTGACGCCTCCTAATTCCCATAGCAAAGCTTTGCTATCGTGCACCGTCCACGAGCGCGGAAGTTCAATTAGCCAATCACCTATTCTGACAAACAACTTGTGGTAACGCCCAGGCTCTTTGCTGTCGGGGCCACCTTACTTTTGTTCTTCCTAACTCATTTTGTAATATTTTCCTTAGGTGCCATATCAGCTGATCCCCACACTCTCAGTCTTCACAGACTGGCTGAAATGAGGGGAGTATCTTCCACCAAGCAGTCTGGTTTAGGGGCGTTGCGGCCTCACAAACCACTGCTATGGGCCGATCTTCCTTCTTTGCCACGACACAGTCAGGTGAGACAGAGAGCAGTCCCTTGGGCATCCCCCCAAAAAGAAAAACTGGGCTGGGTAGATGCACTGGGATAGACTCCATGGGGGTGGGGTCATTGCACTCCACAGCATGCGGGCCATCTCCAGAGAACTTTCAAAGACAGCAATGCTAGAGCCTTTCCCATTTGTGTGCATTTGCTGTTTTTGACTTTGGCTGTACAACTCAGCTCCTGAGAGCTCTTGGGGGTGGAGATGCCGAGCACGAAAGCTTTGCATCCCTGGGCTGAGCCGCCATAGAAAGTGACGCAAATGAAGGACTGTGACGCCGAGACAGTTCTCAAGGGTGACCACTAGGCGGAGCTCAAGTGCTTCCTCAGCCTGCAGCCCCAGCAGTGGTACCCAAAATGCAGGTGGACGTCTTGGGGGTTCAGTGGCGTTTCAAACATCTTAATGCAGAACTTATGTCAGGCCTCCCAGCCCGAGGACTGGGCTAAAGTTTTGGGAAAAGTTGGGAATGATTGGGAAAAAGCCGTTTAGAGAGAGTAGATCTGTCCCTTTGTATCTTTGCTGAGGTACGTCCCTACATACCACATGCACATACTTGCATGCATGCACACGCATGCATACGCGTGTGCATGCACGCACACGCACATTGTGGGATTCAAATTACTATTTTTTTGTGATGAAGACATCTCGACAGCCGGGCACGGTACGGCGTGGCTGCAGTCCCAGTACTTGGCAGAGGCAGGAGGATCAAGGCACGCGTGAGACCAGCCTGATCTACACAGTGAGTCTGAGGCTTGTCAGACTATGTGCTAAGATCCCAGCTCAGTTCCTCTCCCTGGAAATTTACCATTGCATTTGTCTCCACAAGCAGGGTCCGTTTGTTCTAGAAAACTGGATGTGGCAGTACTTCGTTCAAGTGTCGAGAAGGCATACAACCTGGTCATTGAACGAGCTGTGCCTGCCTCTGGCCCCTGTGGTGCCCGTGAGCCCTTCGGCAACCATTACATGCCCATGTCCTGCCCGGCTGCACCCCGGGAGTGTGGGCAGGAGTTGGAATACCCGATCCTCCTGTAGAACAAAAAGAAGATCTCAACCCTTTGCTCCCTGTGTCCTTCTGTCGTCGCTGAAGACCCCCCTACTCCCCTGACTACTCCCAGGATGCGTGGTTGAGGGGTCGCTGGGACCCCACCTCAAATCTGCTTCTACTAAGTGTGTGCTTCAACAAAGCACAAAGGCCTGCGCACGGGCCGCCCTCCGGTGGGTGGCAGCTGATGGACAGTTGTGACCACCAGGACCCTCCCCTAGTTCACTCCCCAAAGCCCGGTCTACATCCTCCAAAAGATGTACCCAGAGGGCTCTTCAAACAGCCGGAGATGCTCCTAGCACGCTTATACACCTGAGTGCAGCTGCAAGCACACATGGGGTGAGAACAAACACGAGGTCCATAACTCGCAGACACACACACACACACACACACACACACACACACGCACACACACACACACGCAAATACATGAACAGGCATATGCAATACTCATCCACATGCAAAGTGAGAGTTAAGTCATATGTCCAATTAGAAAATTCTAATTTTTCGAGCATTTTCTAAAGGCCACACTTGGTTGTCAGGCTCTAGGGATGTGGTGATACAGATACAACTGCCCAGAGGCTCCTCAACATGTGACCAACAGCTCAGCAAAGAGACACGTGGGCAGAATCCAGGGGGATCCAGGATGAAGACAAATTCAAAGACTCCAATGTACAATGCCTCACATTTTCTAGAAAGTAATTATGGGTAGAATCTAGCTTCACTACTTTATTCCAGAATTTACCTGACGTAGAAGAAAGCCCGTGGGAGAGCCAGTTCTCAGTCCCAGTTTGATCTAGAGTTCTCTTTACCGCGCATGACAAGGGTTCTGCATTCCTGGGGCCGTAGCCCCGACTTCTGATTGACCAACATTCCAAGTGCACATGTGTTCCATGAGGCCGCGTCCTCCCCATGTTCCAGTCTGGGGCAGATCTTTGCAGACTGAGTTGCTGAGGTCCTGGCGGGTTTCCACCCTGGTCCTTGAAATGAAGGGTCTTGATATGTGTGTGTGTGTGTGTGTGTGTGTGTGTGTGTGTGTGTGTGTGTGTGTGTGTCTGTGGCGGACCAATGGTGACTTCGGGAATCATCCTAGATTGCTTCTATCTCCTTTTTGCTTTGCTCTGGGATTTCCCAGGCTCCACCCACCAGGGCCAGAAGTGCAGGCCTTCCATTTCCACCTGGTGTTTTTACGTGGGACTTGGGATTCAAACTCAGGACCTTCTGCTTGGGAGGCAGAGTCTTAACCCCTGAGCCAACTCTCCAGCTCCATCCATGAGTTTTAGACAAAATCACCCACTGAAATAATTTTTTAGGCATATCGAGAGCTCCCAATAATATAGACCTTTATTTTTTTTTTAAAAAAGGTATTTTTTTTCCAAAACATTTCTGGACACAGAAAGCTAGAAATAGCACACTCCAGAATGCCGGAGCTGGACAGGATCAAGAACACTTCGGTCAGATCCTCCCATCTGCAGCTGAGGCCTAAGGTTTTGGGGGTCTTCACGGAGACCCCGTGAGACTCCTCCACATGGTCCAGATGCTGTAAGGAAGCCAGGTGTGCTGACGATCAAGGTACCACTTCCTGTGGAGGGGATCGGGAAGGAGATGTCGACATCGTCTGACCTCAGTCACCGCCACTCGGTCCACCTGGCCGGCAGGTGACAGCTTTGTCGCCCCCCTCGCTGAGAGCCCGGGGCCTCCGACTCAGCCAACACCAGAACCCGGAATAGAAGTGCATGGAACCTTCCAGCTGTTGCCATGGAGTCCACAACGACCCTAGCAGGTCAAAGGCACGCCAGCCCCTCCCCCACCAAGGCACCTTGGCCCATCAGGAGAAAACGGTGAGTCCCAGATGTCAGAAGCGGTTTCGGGGTTCCGGTTCAGAAAGGGACCAGCCTGTGACTCAGAGACCCGTGAGCCCCCACTGATCTCTGTGAACATGTTAGAGACGAAGAGGGACGGCCGGACACAGGAGCGTCTTGGACATGTCTCCATCAGATCTGGTGGCCGGGGAGCCATGGGGGTCCCTGAGCTACCACAGGCAGCCCTTGCCCACCCAAAGGGACTCACCGTCACCTGGTGGGATGTAAAAAGAACAAATTGATCTCAAGCCCCTGAGATGCCTCTGGGATTCAAGACCAGCTGATAAGACGCAGGCATGGCGTCAACGGAGGCCGAAGTCCAGGCAGCTCGGGGTGAGCTTCTAAACAGAAACCCGTCCTGCCCACCCCTCAGAGGGTCCTGGCCGGGTGTGCTTTGTCCTGTGCTGACCAACTCAACCGTAGCGCCCCCCTCCCTCCGTGAGGCCCTCTCCTCTCCTCTCTGCTCGGATTCCCCTGGGACTCAGAGCTCATACCCAGGGCCCCGGGGAGCTGTGAAAGGGTTTTCAGTTGGGCAGCTGAAGCCTGTTCAAGCTTCCTTACATCATGTTAGAGAAGCAGCTATGTATTCCCTGGGGGTAGGAGCAGCTAAGTGTCCCCTTGGGCAACCTGAAAAGCCGGGCTACAGAGGAAAACAGGAAGCCCCAAATGTCCAGAGCATCCAGCTTCAGGTTTAGGGCGTTCCTCTGTGTGACATTAGGGATCAAGCCCAAGGACTTCGCACTGCTTTGCCGCTGCGCACATTTCCACCCAGGTTGATTTCGATATACAAGTTTTTTTAAGCAGGAGATAAAGAAAATACATCCCTACCCCCAGATGTATTTCTCATATCTAAATAAATAATTTCCATGACATAAATGAAAAAAATGCTATGCTAAAAAAAGCCATGTAGCACCCAGGTAGATTAAATAAAAAACAAAAACCTCTTGTGCTCTCTGCCTCTGTCATGAGAAGGGAAGGACTGCTCTGTTTCTGAGGCACAGCGCACAGCGAGAAGGACTCTTTGTGTCCTGTATATAGAAAGTGCTCCCAGAATGTCCAGCCAACTCCAGCTGCCCAGGGGGAGATGGGAAAAGCCCATGTTTCAGTAGCTCACAGGAAGTCGAGTAAAGTGTAAAGTGGAAGCCTCAGCTTCACTAGGGCCATGAAGAACTATCTGAAGCCCCCTGTCGCCAGAGGAGCAGAAATATAATGCTAAGTCCGAGGTAGGTGGGGGGACGGAAACATGTTGGGAAGTGAGTTGTTGCAACCCCGGGAAAGGTGAGTCGACATTTATCTCTTTTAATTACCTGCCTATGTCTCTGACCGGACAGTCCCACTCAAATAAGCAAAGGAGCGTGGAAAGTATATATTTAGGCACAGACAGAAATCACTTATGGACATACACATGCAAACTACTTCAATTGTGTGTGTGTGTGTGTGTGCACACGTGTGCATCCAGCACACGTACGTATGCACACACGTTGCAATTTGCCTGCATGGTTGGTGATAAATCACCATCGAATTGCTGAAGGGAACAAGGGGTTTATTTTCTTATGATAGTCGGTTATAGTTCGTAGTCCAGCTTGACAGGAGAGCATGCACCAACACCAGGGCCGAGGGAACTGGCCCCACCATCTCTGCATAACGGCTGAGAGAGGGACGATCTTTATTTGCCAGACCAGCATGTCTGGCCAAGTGAACACAAGGATGCCCATTTTCTCAACCAGCTCTCTGTATTTTATTCCAGGGCCTAATCCCACCCACCATGGGCTGGACCCTCCCCATCAGCTAGACAATCTCCTGCAGGTTTTCTCTGGGCCTAACTCAACCCCTAATTCTCCACAAATGTGCCCAGAGCTCAATCCCTCAACATTCAAGTTGACACCTGTGCCCAGCTATGACAACGCATGTGCGCACATGCACGCTTTGCTAGCTATAGGAGTAGAACCCAGGAAACAACCTAGGAAATATTCTAACAAACGACGATGTTCTCACAGTAGGAAATATCATTGAATGCTTCTCAAATATTTCTTATTTTAACATGTTGTTCATTTGCGAGGAGAGGGGAGGGAATGTATGCCATGGCACATGGGCAGAGATCAGAGGACGACTTTCAGACATCGCTTCTCTCCTTCCACCATGTGGGGTTCCGGGGATTGAACTCGGGTCACCGGGTTTGCAAAGAGGCATCTTACCCACTGAGCCATTTCCCTGGCCCCTTATCAAAGTTTGCTTTTCCTTTGCCTCCTGTATTTGGATTTGTTCACTTATTACAACGAACACACGTCACTTCAGACATTTAAAAACGACCAAGTTAATTTAGCAGGAAACATTCTGTGTGACTGGATGGAACGGGAATTTCATGAGTCCTTTTTGTGCTGCCTGCTGGATCTCAGAAGCAAAAGCAGCCCTTCCTTCCTTCCTTGTATAAGACAGAGGCAGAGAAGATACATGAATGAGTGAACAAATGAATGAATGAGCTGCTTCCCACTGCCGTGACTGTAATTCAGGGGAAGCATCATTCAGGGAGCAAAGCAGAGAGGTAGTTGAGGGTCTTGGTCCACAAGTACCATAGGCTTTTGCTGACTTTACCTGCTGCTCTAGGGAACTACGCAGCCCCCATTGCACTAAATTAGGCCAGTGGGTTCCCACGCTAAGATTCTGGTTTGAGCAGAACCACGTGGCATCTGAATGGGAAGACCCACAGCCTAGTCGGAGCGTCTAACAGAAGCTTATCCCGCCATCCCTGCAGCCACTGCAACAAGAGCCCCAGGTCTCCCTGAGATGCTGTGAGCACCCTCCCCCATCAGCCTCTTTCAGCCAATCTCAACGCTCCCCCTCATTCCCATAGCTCTTCATTCCCATACATTTAATCACACTGGTTTGCGTTGCTTGCAACCAAGTAGCCCAAACTGAGCTCAATGAAAACAGCAGGAAGAAGTGAATAGGGGGATCCTGTCATTCTGCTCTCATGACCTCAAAGCCAGAGTGACTCTACATCCACCGGGCCCACGACGGCCTGTGGTTGCTCTAATTGATGAGATGACCCTGTAGCTGTGGATGCACATGATGGCTTCTCAACCAGCCTGCTTGAAGCCTCTATCGGTCCATTTCCTTCTCTCCTCTCGGCAAAGCAAGAAGGACCGTGAGTTAGCACCTGCTTCTTTATCTGAGCTGCTTTTCCAGCACGATAGCAGAGAACTTGGTCTACTAATAAACCTTTAAAAAAACCCTAGGGCTGGGGACCTAGCTCAGTGGGTAGAACACGTATGCAGCATGCATGAGACCCCGGTGCGACCCCCGGCACTACAAAACAAACCACTCCCCAAAGAATGTCTTCTTCATTTGAGGCCTGTCCGTCACTACCTTTGCGACCAAATACAGAGTCCTTAGGTGTGTCTCTGTCTACAATATTTTGAGGACCCCTTTGGAAGTCTACTGTGTATTTCACCTTCGACTCTTTTGCCTTCCAGTTGCTCATCTTTTCCTGCTGTGTGTCCCTGACTGTCATTGAAAATGTTGAAGCCGGTAAGCAGACTGCTTCCGGGAAGCCAGGTGATGGGGGGCAGGCGCGGCACAGGGGGACGGGGGCACTGCCAGGTCTCCACAGGGCTGGGCGTCACCAATGCTCTAACTTCACTCATGGATTTCTGGGAGGGGCGTGTCCGGGCAGAGTCGCCCGGAGAACAGACAGCAGCCCGCTGCTGCCTGCCTCGGTGCAGCAGAACCAAACCCTGGCTTGCGATGCCCACCGTATTTTAGTCGCACTTAACAAACTTCATTTTGTTCCATGCTCTTAACAAGTGTGAAAGTAAGGTGGGCTCACAACCCATGTCACCACCACGGTCACTTTAGTCATCATCACCAACATCACTACCAATCCCTGGTGTCTCTACCGTCGTCACAATTACTATCCTCACTTTCATCCCCATCACTACCGTTATCACTGCAGCCATCCCCAACATCATAACCATCATCACTTCAATCATCACCACCATTGCCATCATCACCAAGATCACCAAAACCATTATTAGCACCATTACCATCACCATGACACTCACTACAAACGTGTCGGCCATTATGACCATCACTAACACCATTACTATCATCACTTCCACTGATATCATTGTCACCATCACCACCAACATTGCTATCTTCATCACCATCATCATCACCACCACCACCCTTCCAGTTGCTCTTCATCACAGTTGTGACCACTACCATCATCATCTGACCCCTCATCCCTATTTTACCTGCTTCCCATTTGACACGAGGTCTGAACAGCTCAAAAGCTTAAATGACTTGTTCAGATTTTAAAACCAGTAAGTGCCAATAGCAATAACTGAACTCAGACCCCCCCCATTCCATAGCCCATGATCTTCCCACTTAGATGGTTTAGAATCTACAGTGTCCATTCCCATGGGTCCCTCATGGTGAGTTTCTCTTGCTAGGTTTCTTTGAGTCTAATATTAGTCTGAGAGTTATATCCATTCTCCATTTTTCCTTCTCCATCAAGGAAATCATGAGCATTCCTAGCAACACTTCCAGAATTGTTAAAGATAGAACAACCCAAATGGCCATCAGTTAATGAAGGAATAAAGAAACTGTGGTACATCCACACAATGCGATATTAGTCAGCCTTGAAACAGAAGGAGATACTGATATGTGCATGAATCTTGGAAACCATGACATATCACATATCACGAGAATCTACCTCATATGATATCCAGAACTGCAAACTGTAGAGTCACAAAGCAGCTTAGAAGTCACTAGGGGCCCCGAGAGAAGAATGGATGGGGAGCCTAAATGACACAGTTTTTTAAAGGAGGGTAATAATGAAGATAATCTGGAACTAGATAGTAATGATGGTTGTACAAGATTGTACATCTATGAAGTGCTGTTTAATTGTATACCATAAAATGAATGGAATGGTGAATTTTTACATTTTGTATATTATACTAAAGAGAAAATTCCCTGCCCATTGCCTCTCTCTGAAAGATGTCAGGCTAAGTTCTTAAAGAACAGTGCTTGAAGCACAGTGCTATCCCTCCTGCTTGTGGATTCTTAGTTGTGTGCAAAGAACAACTGGACTCTTGTCCAGGCAGCTCCTGTTCCTCACCTTAAGCTGCAAGCACGTCACACCATGCTGCACGGAGCAGCGGCCTTACCTGACACACACTCGCCACGTCTGCAGTTCAGCAGCAACTGAACACTGGCCTCGATTTTCCTGCTGCTATACCATCTGGGCACTCATGCAAGGTTACAGGATCTTCTCTCTTTGAATGCCAAGGACCAGAGAACACGGCTGGACCGCCGGATTGTCGGCGCCACCAACCGGTGGCGTTTCCCCAAAGAGCCTTTCTCCGGGGACCTGCTGGCGCTGTCCCAGATGTGCAATGTTCTGAATGTGGACCTTGACGAAGTGCTGAAGAGCCCAGAAAGGTAGGTAGAGATCACGGCCCTGGGGCAGGGAAAGGTCCCCAGAGGACTCGTACTCCCAGGAGGGAAAGCACATGTAACTGATGTAGATGGGCACGTAGAGGGGCGTGGCACGTAGAGGGGCGTGGCACGTAGAGGGGCGTGGCGGGCACATCTGCAGGAAGGCCTCCTTCGTGGTGGACAGGGCCTGATGTGACTCTTCCTCTCACAAGGCCCATTGGTGGTGACAGAGTGCAGAGAGGCCTTAGAAACTTTTTCTAGATTTTTCTTTGCATCGGGAGCTTGGGACCTTCATGGGATTTGTCATCCAGAGTGCCAGTGGTTCTGTGAACATAGCGCCAAGTGTCTCTTGGCACAGTTACTCTTTGTGTTGTTGTGAAACAACGCTCAAGCACAAGTTTTGAGGATAAAAGGGAGATTTATTGGCTTATGGATCCAGAGGGGAGATGCGGTCAGTTATCAGGTGGCGGCAGCTGGAGGGGGCTCAAGTCCATCACATAGGCCGAGAGAGAAGCTACATACTGCGAGAGCAGACTACTAGAGGAAGCAGGGCGGGGCTAAGCAACCTCAAGACCCGCCCCTGTGACTGTCTTCCTCCAGCAAGGCTCCACCTCCCAAAGGTTCCGTGACCTTCCCAACATTATCTAAGGATTCAAACACATGAGCTTGTGCGGGACAATTCACATTCAGACCACAACCCCTGCCATGTATTCCACGGCTCCATCAGGCCTGTCCCCATGTCTTGAGTTTGCTCTTCACTTCCTGGCATCTCAGGCCTGGCTTGGTGCTACCGTCCTCTGGGCTGGCAGCCCCTGTCTCATGAGTTCATGGTCAAGTCCATCTGACAGAGGCCGTCCCTGAGCTCATCGGACATGCAAAAGCTGCCTTCTCCATGTTTGCTGAGCTAGTGACCACATCTTCTTTCACTGGACCTTCCTGGCCAGCCCTGTTCTGTCTACCTGTGTTTCTCACCACCACAGCCGAGCTGGGAATAGAGGCAAAATGGACCAGAAAACTGAACAGGGACCTGGGCAGCAGGAGTGGATATATATCTGCAGGAGTCTGAGCCGGGCTTTCAGAGGCACCCCTGAAAGCAGAGTTGTGATCCTGCTCCCATCTAGTTCTGCCACCTTAAAGCTAGTGGCTAAACCCCATGGACCCTCAGTTTCCCCACCTGTAAGATACCAATGATACACCTCCCTTGGGGTCTAAACGAAGGAGTAAAACTTGTGGATTATGCCAGACAATACACTGGAAATGCTCATCATCCTTCTTGAAAAGAGTAGGTGCACTCTAAGCAGAGCAATCATCTTTACGGCCCAAGCCGCAGTTTTAGCCGTTGATCCTAGTGATTCTACTGCAGGAACCCTGTCAACCCATCCCTGCTGCCCAGCTCAGCACCCCCAGTTCTCTAGTCCAGCTCTTTGCTTCTAGCACGACAGGCGCGGAGAACCAGTTTGGACACTGTCTTCCCAGGAGATGTTTTGCAAGTCCGCCTGTCCTTTGTAATGCTGGGAATCAGAAGGCTGTCGGAGGCGGCTGCCATGGGCTGCCACGGGCTGCCACGGGGGGGGGGGGGGGGCGGGCTGCTCGCTCGTACCCCCTGACGCTGAACTCAGTCCTGCTGAGTAGTTTCTGCCCCACGGATCTCTCGCCTCCTGCTGAGACAGAGTCTCGCTTGGGCACGTGCTGACCGTGGTGACGGCAGAAGTCAGAGGGCGAGCCTGCAGGTACCAGTGATCACTGCCCTCCTGCTGCGTCGCGTCACTGACACACAGGGAGCCGAGGCGCGAGGCCAGACTCAGCATCAAGAGACGATGGGGCAGAGACTTCCTTCCATATATCACAGTTCTGAGTCGAAGGCAGGAACTTCTTCATGGGATTATGGGAAATGTCTTAGAAAACATCATAAGGGTTCTACTTTTTGTTTCCTACTTAATTTTTTATATAGGCAGGTAATTTGCTTATTTTAGGTAATGAAATAAGCAACTTATTCCTGGCAATACTTGTGTACCTTTATACACAAGGAAACTGTCAGATGTCAGGCTCCAAGGCCAGTGTGTGTGTGTGTGTGTGTGTGTGTGTGTGTGTGTGTGTGTGTGTGTAATGTACCGTGTAGCACACGTGTCCTACCAGCAGTCTTGGGTTTGTCTTAGGTGCTGCAATTCCGTTTTCTCCCACTTGAGGGTGCTGTCTCCTTGACACAAATCAGATCAAACTCTAACTCCTAGTTTACTAATTGGATATATGAATAGCCACCAGAAAAAGGCTGGGGTGACTAGGTCCCAGCTCCCCAATTATTTCATGCCTATAATTGTGTCCTGGACAGGTCAGTGCCCTGGGTGTTGTCCAGCTGGCTAGCACTGTTGGAGTCTCTGTGGATTTCCATGGTGCGGGAAACTCTGAGGCCAGTCACCCAAGATACTGCACAGGAATCTGTGGGTGACTGAGCAGCCTTATCGTGGTTCAGAATGGGGTGCTGCGGGGTGGGGTGGGAGAGCTGAGTGATGAAGTGCTGACCTGAATTCCTTGCAAACAACTTCAGTTTTTTCTTTGTTTGCAAATTGCATATATTTCTTATCTGGATTCAGCCACGGAAAGAGCTCGGAACATAAGCTCTTGATGAAAAGGGTGGATGGAGCTGGGTACTCGCTGTCACTTAGCCAAGCGGCAATGCACCAGGCTCTGCCTAGGCAGGGGCCGAGGGAAACCCCAACCCCCTAAGGCTGCTGGGATTGTGGTGCTTTCTGGGAGACGAGTCCAGAGCCCTCCCTGACCCTTGGCTGATGACCCTGCCTAGTGTTTCTCTCTCCTCCTGCCGCAATGCCAGGTTTCTGTCGAGGGTAGGAAGAGATCAGGCAAAGAGACAGCTGTCCAGGTGGGAACCTGCTGATTTTCACCGAAGAGCAGTTTCCGGGGAAGAGAATCAGAGACCAGGATCTGAGAGAGAGGAGTCGAGTGTGGGCGCGGTGGTGGGTTCGCCCCTCTACTCTGCTCTGAGACCAGGAGGCTGCTCCGAGGTCATGAGGCAGAAACTGTGGGCCCTGGGCTCCAGGCACAGGTCGGTGCGACTCTTTAAAGTCAGACTGAAATCCTGCATGTTCCAAACATCAAGCCATCATGCTGCGAGAGGCCCGTATGTCCATAAGAAACTTCTAGAATTCTGTTTCTCCTCTTTCCATCATGGGCCCTGGAGAAGCCAGATTCCAGCTTTATCAACATCCCCCATCAGCTAGGCCCTTTCTTCCCTGGGGAACAGAGATGGTGTCTATGCCGCTGGTTTGTCTGGGATCCTGAAACGAGCCTGGGCACCAGGTCCACAGAGCCTTCCTGGCAAACAGGGCATCGTGACTCACAGCCCTCACACTCAGGAGAGGCAGCGGGCCGCTTGGCCATCTGGCATTTCTTGGCCCAGCGGGTCATGGGGCTGTTTAGGACTCTGCCCTGTGTTTTCCAAAACTCACCACCCCTGCTTGAGGTCATAACCTGAACTCTTAGCCCTGTCCAACTCTTCTCAGGCGTGCCACCCAAGCCACCAAGGGGCACCAAAGGAGGGCGCGAGGGGGCTGGGTGCTGTCCACCACTCCTGCTGGGTAAACAAGTCAGGCTCCCAGACACCCTCTTCCTGGCCCCGAGTCATTTTCGGCCACCTCTGTCCTGGAAAGGGCGGGAAGCAATTGCTGTTATTCCAGACCCGGGATCCCGCCCAAGCCGTCCCCGTGCATCTGACCAATGAGGACTCCTGGGATGGGTGGCAACATGCTTGAGTGGACTTTGGGTCACACAGACCAGATGTGGTCACCAGTGTCCCGTGGCTGGCTGGCTTCCTGGGAGACGATCATCTTCACAGTATGTGACTCGCATTTGGGTTACTTCCTCCCTCTGCATGCTGAGCGCATGGTGTGGGTGGAAAAGCATCTCATATTCATGGATCCAGGGGATGTTTTGTGCAGTAACAGATGCCCAGCTGGTCACACAGAGGACCCGAGAGAAGACAGGCAGCCAGGAGACACTACAGATTTCCTGGGATAATCCTTGGGGGGGGGTTACTGGCCCGGCCTCCCCAGAGAGAGCACCATGAGCTTTTCCTGGAGGACGAAAGTGGGCTGGGGAGCCTCAGGCAGAGGGACAGAGGTTGTGGGAGGGCAGAAGCCGGAGCTGGGTGCAGGAGGTCACAAGGGATGGGAGCCAGAGGCTGCACTTAAGTGGGATCCCAGGCGGTTCCCAAGGGGTTTGGGCTGAGATAGTAGAGGATTCCCCAGTCGGAGAGGCAAGACCAGCTCTGCCCGTTGCAGAACCTGAGTCCAAGGAGAGGAAGGCTGGAGGTGGCAAGATCTCAGTGACTTGGGAGGCGGGATGGTGTCCTGACCAAGGTCGTGTGACAAAGGCAGCCGATACGTTTTGTCAGCATTCACGTTAGTATTTTGTCAGACCGAGCTGGTGATCAGGTGCGACAAAATGGCATCTGGGAGCTACCGTGCTACACCCTTCACCTGGTAGCCAAGGTGGGGTTTCACATAGATCATGAGGTTCATTTGGGGGCACACGCCCACTGGCTGCAGTTGATGTCCCAGAAGAGAATACTCTACCCTTTTCTCTAGCAGATATTTATTGAATGCCTAGTGTGTGCCATGATATGGGCGATTTGCCAAAGGAAATGTGATTCAGGCAGACGGGGAGCATCCACGGGTAGCTTGTAAGTCCTGTCCTCCAACTGGAAGAGAAATCAGTGTTTCAGGTCAGCTACATGAACCCACAGTAGCCTGAGGAAGCTGTCCCTGCGGGAGAGATGTGACAGAGGATGCTGTGGGGAAACATACGCTAGAATGAGGTGTGACCTGGCACAAAGTAACACCACACAGTTGGTGAATAACAGTAATAATAACAGAAAGAAAACACAGATCTCTCAAGCCACATAGCCAAACTCATGACATTGCTGGAAGGGGCTGGTGTCTGGAGCTGGAAGGTTCGAGACAGCTGCTTCTGACCAGCAGGGGAGTCACTAGACGCCTGTCACCCAAACCTCGCGTGCCTGTTGGTATTAACACTTGGGTCTTTCTGCTTGTGCTTGTTCCTTGAGGTTATGCGTTTCAAAAATCCAGAAACTTTTCTCTGGGAATTTGAAGAAGGACAGCACACAAAGTGGGGAAGCAGGTGAGTTCTCGGCCTGGGGGAACTGACTTCAAGGGTCCCTCGCGGACCTTGGGGAAGGAACGCAGCCCGAGCCCTGATTCTTGAGCCCCGCGGCGTCTAATAGGCACCTGTAGTATTCGCCAGTGCGCCGGGAGCGAGAGGTCACAGGATCACGGCTCAGTAATGCCAAGGATGCCACGAAGCCCAGCAAGCCAGGGCAGCTGTTCCTTGTCCCCGTGGGCTTTGGCCAGTCATGACGTGGACACGCGTGTCGACACTTGAGCAAGAGGGCTCTCCTGAGACGGGCGCGTGGATCAGTCTAATCCTCATGCATGTCAGGCGTGGGCGATACCTGAGCCCCCACCCCAGCCCAAAGTCAGCTCCCCGAAGGAGTTTATCAAGGTGAACCCATGGCTGCCTGAGATCACAGTTTTCATTTCTTCTCACCCATCGATTCGAGTTGACCTGGAAGAACAGGCCGAGCCCGTTTCCTGGTGGGGAAAAGGAGCAGTGGGGTTGATTAGCGATGTCTGCTGGGTACCAGACATCTTGAGAGGGGAAAGTGATCCGGCGAGGAGGATGCTTGCTTGCTGTATAATTCTGCTCCTGCCTCCGATCACTTCGCGGGTGAGCAATTCTTTCTTAGCAGCATCACCAGACCACCCGAGGCAATCCTTGTGACCCCAGCATCTGAAGCCCACCAGGAGACAATACCGTAAAGTTAGCGAAAAACAAGAAGAAAAATGCTCCCAAGATCACGCAGCCCAATGGACGGGATTTCACTAGTACTTCCCGTGCTCTGTGCTAATGTAGGAGGAAGGACGCACGTGACCTTCTGCCCCGCACTTCGCATGCCTCACCTAAACTAACGTGCTTGTGTTTCCTACCCACCCTCCTATCAAGGCTCTTCTTGAGGCTGGAGAGCCGCTTCACGGGGTAAGAGCGCTTTCTGTGCACTTATAAAGAGATGATTTCAAATCTAAACCACTGACTAAAATCCTGGGCATGGCCACACATGTGCCTCTAAACCCCACTGCCCTGAGGAGCGGAGGCAAGAGGATTGCTGGGGTGGACTGGCTGCTGGCCTGACTCCACGTTCAGTGAGAGACCGAGTCTTAAAGCAGTAAGTGCAGAGTGATAGAATAAGGTCACCTGATATCCTCCTCGGATGCACATGGGCGGGCACACTTGTGCATACTTGAGTGCATACACCAAACACACACACAGACACTTGTGCATACTTGTGTGTGTACACCGAACACACATACAGAGGTCAGTTCTTTTTTCTTTTTATATTTTCATGAGTGTGTGCGTGTGTGTATGCATGTTTGCATGCATGGAGGCATATATGCACATGTGTGCATGCACACATGCATGTGCATTTGGAAGCTCAGAGTAAAATTGGAGTCGTTCTTGATCATTCCTCCATCTTATTCTTTTTAAGACAGGATGGCTAATCAAAACCAGAGCTGGCCAATAGGGCCAGTCTGGCTAGCTGACTTGCTCTGCAAATCTCCGCTTTCCATCTCTCCAACCCAAAATATCTCTTCTTAATCATCTAAACTAGATACAGTATACTCCACCATATTGTCCCCTCCCCCCAAGACAGCTCTCTGTAGACAGTTTGGGACTTTGTTCACATTATCACCTCACTTCCGACTTCCCAAAGCAGCAGTGGGTTTCCTGGGTCCCCGTTCCCTGGAGAACGCTGCTGTCTCTAGTAGGTCTTTAGCTGTGCTCTATACGATGTGATTCCTTTCAGGTGGACAGTATGTTCTCGACAAAGAGCGCCTTCGGGGCCCCAGGAGGCGTTTGGTAATGTCTGGTGACATCTCTGGTTGTCACAAGGAAGTGCAATTTTGACGCCATGGGCAGAGGCCAGGGATGATGCCAATCACCAACGACCACACTCCCTTACGGAGACATATCCACGGTGCTCAGGCTGAGAAGCGCTGTCACGGGCAAAGGCAAAATGAGCCCTGCCCAAGAGGGTCCACCCAGGAGGGTCCCTGAAAGGACCTTGGGAGTCGTCTCCAACACCCCGAGTTAAAGAGCAGCGCGCGTACCTCTGAAACCCACGACTCTGCCAACAGCTCTCTGGGAAGCTGTCCACCCCTCTCTAAGCCGGTTCACATTGTCCTCCTCGAAGCCAGGGAGCCCCCCCCCCCAGGCCCATGTGGAGCCAACTGTCCGTTCTGTCTTCTGAGCAGCGGCCACTGAAGAAAGGCCCGTCTGGGAGGGGTTCTCACAGCCTCGGGGGCGGTGTTCCCAAATCAGTATCTTCTTCTCTCCTCAGACGTGATTCTCGAAAGCCTGGGCTTCAAGTGGGAACTGCACCAGCCTCAGATCTTTCAGGCTGAGACCCTGGCCAAGCTTTACCTAGCAGCTCTGATTCACAACACGAAACCCCCCCTGGTGGACCTGAGAGGTAAGACACGGCTCACCGTACCTGGGGGACGAGAGGCCCAGTGTCCTGAGGCTGGGACATCTCAGCTTGGCGAGGCTGTTACCCTGGCAGTGACGAGTGGGGCTTGGCGGCGTGAGCTCGGCCCCTGTTGAGCCTCCGATTCTGTTTGTCCTACGTATCCTACCTAGAGGTTTCTATGTTTACCTTTTCTGTTCCTTCCTTCTCTTTTCTTTTTCTTCTCATTTGTATTTCCTCCCAAAATGAACTTAGGTCTTCCTTTCTCTCTCTTAAAACCCTAAGCGCCGCCGCCTCGTTTACCCGTTCTGCACATCTTCCCTCCTGCTGTCTCACCAACTTCTACTTTGGTCCCCACTCCAGGCTGACTCAGAATCGGACAGTCGGTGGTCCCCAAAGCTGGCCAACCTGCCGTCAGGGTGGGTTATTTCCAGGATGTGGAAAGCAAAGCTCGGCAGACAGTGGAGCCCCCAATCGCTGCCCCTTTCTAAGCTTGGAGTGGGCCCTGCTTCTAGGAATGGACTCTGCTGTCTGAAGTACACCTGATCCTAGGAATGAAGCGTGTGTGTGTGTGTGTGCGTGTGTGCGTGTGTGCGTGTGTGCATGCGTGTGTGTGTGCGAGTGCATGTGTGTGCGTGCGTGCGTGCGTGTGTGTGCGTGTGTGCGTGCGTGCATGTGTGTGCATGTGCGCGTGTGTGTGCGTGCGTGCATGTGTGCGTGTGTGCGTGCGTGTGTGCGTGCGTGCATGCGTGTGTGTGTGTGTACCAGAGGGCACCTTGAGTGTGTGTGGAACCCAAGGGTGACACTGAGAGTCCTCCTGGGTTGCTCTCCCTCCCTGCTGCTTTGCTCTGGGGTTTTGCAGGCTCTGCCTTCCAAGACCAGAATTGTAGCTGCTGCTATTTCTGCAGGGCGTTTTGGTTTTGTTTTTTTAAACAGACCCTTTTGCTTGTGAGACAAAGACTTTAACCCCTGAGCCATCTCCCCATTCCCATTCAGCGCGCATTTACTTAGCACAACGTGTACAAGACAACGGCAGATCTTTGGGATGCTGTGGCCGGTGACTACCCACGTACCTGCCCAGTAGCAACCCCGCCCCACAACCTGTGGTTAATCAGGTTTGTGGTGAGTTGATCTCTCAGGTAGCAGGGACCAAGGTGCTACTGTGCAAGTGGGGTCAGGGAAACCTCCCTAAGAGGCGTGTCAGCAGGCCCCTGGCAAGAAAGAAGTCAGGGAAGAAATGCTAAGCACCCCGAGGGAGCAGGGTTAGGATGCGGAGAGCAGAGCGGAGAGAATTGGAGGCTGAGACATTCCTGAGACCATGGGCGGGGCTCTGACTTCGGTGCCAAGGGATAATCCTGGAGGCCTGTGGGATACGGTTTAGAACAAGTTAATGGGGTTGCCTAGCAATGGATTGGCTGCTGCATACCTTCCCCCAGGAGTCCTCAGTGTTAGGAGTCCCCAGTGGGCAGCCCTTTGGGACAGCGTCAAGAGCCACCCTGTTGGACCCTCATTCACCCTTCTGCCAGATGGTCACCGTGCACCAACTCGCTCACCGCCTGCCCTCAGGCGCCAAAGCCAATGACAGAGACCCACTGTCCCCAAGCTGCTGGAAGCCTAGAAGGAGCGGAATGTGAGTGGGACAGAGGGAAGGGAGGACAGGACAGTAACCAGCATGTGCAGCGCAGCACGTGCAGCGCAGCATGTAGAGCGCAGCATGTAGAGCAGCATGTGCAGCGCAGCATGTGCAGCGCAGCATGTAGAGCAGCATGTGCAGCGCAGCATGTAGAGCAGCATGTGCAGCGCAGCATGTAGAGCGCAGCATGTAGAGCAGCATGTGCAGCGCAGCATGTAGAGCAGCATGTGCAGCGCAGCATTTACGATACAGCATGCACGGTGCAGCATTTACAGTGCAGCGTGAGCCTCCGAGAGCCGGTTTCAGCGGCGTGCAGTCACTAGCACTATCTTTGGGGGACCTGGGCAAGAGGCACGGGGAGCTTCTTGTGAGTCCAGCTATTTCAAGATAAGTAATGTTATTGAACACTCACCCATCAAGTGGACTGAATATAGTGTGACATGGTCCAGAGTCCAAGCTATGCAAAGATGGAGAGGCCACGCCTGCATCTTCACACCAGATTCTCTTCACTAGCTTCGACATCCGGGAAGATCAAAGAAAAGTCTCCTGTGAAGAAGATAATGATTTCCTTGAAGATCAATGACCCAGCAGTCACCAGAGTTGGTAACGTGTGCCCGGCGTGTCCTCCCAGGTCAAAAGTAAACAGTAGTAAAACCACTTGTGTATCCCAAGTGCCAAACAGGGGGTTGGAAGGTGGGTTTGACTCGGCAGGTAGGAGTATTTGCTGGGTGAGCGTGAGAACCTGAATTCAGTCCCAAGAACTCACATTAAATCTGTGGAGGTGGTCTCAGGAGGTGGTCTCAGCTCCCATTTAACCGTCCCTCCCCCCAGAACCTTGGGGAGCAGGGACAGCAGGATTGTTAGAATTTGCTGGCTAACAGCCTAGTCCAAGGTTCAGTGGAGACCCAGCCTGTCTCAAGGGAATAAAATGGAGATTGATATACATCAGGTCACCTGAAGTCCTCCTCCGGCCTCGGGGTTGGCCTTTGTACATATAAATGAGCTCACCCCCATATACACAAGAGCACATACCACACACACACACACACACACACACACACACACACACACATACCACACACACACACACACACAGCGAAACCATAGGCTGCGATGCTTGGAGACACGAAGGATCAACTCCCAAGAGCACGGGAAGAGAAGATGCAGGAAGCAGGAGGGAGGAAGCTCAGGCTTCCTGTGGGGGCTGAGGGGGGCTCCCTCAGGTACACTCTTCCTCCAGAGCGGCTGTGGACCCACCCGTTCCTCCACCGAACCCCCGCTGACGGATCTTCGGCCGCAGACCCCTTCTGCAGGCTACTCACGTGCCCCCCTCCTTCCCAACCAGTCACCTTCGTTCACTCGCCGCGTGTGGCGTAACACTAGTCAGATCAGAACCCGATGCGCTGGAGCACTGGTGCGGCTCGGTGTCCGCAGAGCCCGAGCCCAGGGAGGCCATCTTTGGAGGGGCCTTGCACTTGGAGGGGGCCCAGTTCCTGTGGTCCCTGTGTTATGCCGGCTCCTCCCAAGAGTCCTGGCTTTTCTGAAGTCCCTAGAGCGAGGACGTCCGTTACGATCCATTCGCACCCGGGATCCTGAACAGACAAGGCACAAGCACATTCCCATGGGATCACAGGCCCCAGAAGAAACTTCTGGCCACCTCACACTCTGAGAACAAAAGAGGTTCTTTTTAGTGAAGCTCAGCTTTCCTGACCTTTGGCTTCTGCTTCTCTGGGGTCGGGGTGGTCATCTGCCCAGGAGGGTCAGAGCTCACCTCTCTTCCAAACATCACCCCCCCCAAGCGCAGAGGCAGCAAAGCCACCAGGTGGTGTCCCTGTGCAAAGCCCCTGCTGATGCCCGCCCCTCTGCTGCCGTCTCCTCAGCCTTCTCCCTGGCTCTGAAGAACCTTTACATGGACGAGGTGGAGATGAGCGTGGACAACGTGCTGGGCGTGCTGGCTTCCGCTCACATCCTCCAGTTTGGCCGCCTGTTTCAAAAGTAAGGAGATGGGAGGTGCAGGGTTGGGCCTAAGCAAAACTCGGAAGCGTTCTTCCTGGCTGATTCACAAACGAAATTCCTCTTTGCTGCAGAAAGATTCTTAGGGTTCCTTTGCCCCAAGCATGACTTAGAGCCTGAGGAGGAAGACGCAGCAGCCCACCTTGATGGATCGTGAGCTTGGAGTAGCCCCGACTCCATGCCCATGGCAAACGAGCCATTCCGGGCTTGTATAAATGAATTGCAAGTGGGCGATTTCTGCCATGGAGGGAGATTCTGCAGCTCTGCAAGCGGCTGTGCAAGTGTCCTCCAGCGTGCTTAGCAACTTCTCCCAAGCTCGTTTAGAGGCAGAAAAGTCTGCGCATTAAGTGTGCACCCACGTAAGCTGGTCGCTGGAGGACAAACTGGTTTCCTTACTTTGAGACTTTGCTTTTTCCTGCTCATTTCAGATATGGCCTTACTTTATTCTTTGTGTGTGTGTGTGTATGTGTAAGAGGACACTTGAATGTGCATGTCTGTGGAAGCCCGAGGATGACATCAGGAGTCATCCTGGATTGCTCTATCTCCTTATTGCTTTGTTCCAGGGTTTCCCAGGCTCCACCTTCCAGGGCCAGAAGTGCAGGCCACTGCCACCATTTCTGCTCAGCATTTTTATGTGGGATCTGGGATCCAAACTCATAACCTTTTGCTTTCAAAGGCAAAGGATTTAACCCCTGAGCATCTTCCTGAACCCAGCTTTGTTTTATTCTTATATTTTGTTGTTGTAAGTACTACATCTAGTCCATGGAAATCTTTTTGAAGGGAAAAAAGTAAAGATCACAATCAAAACTGCCTGTCCACTTCGGGGTGTGGTCCGTCAGGCTGGGCTACTGCTTCACCTGGCCGCAGTAGGCAGGTTCACAAGGGTCAGTGGGGGGGCACCAGGAAGCATCCGAGAGAGATTGGCACTTAACATTACAGCGTCTGCATCCTTGGGAGAGGCACAGCCAATATATTGACGTGAAATCCCAAGTATCTTCTTCAACATCGTCAGCCTCAAACAGACAGTGTGTCTTACGGTTCTTTCTCTGTGCTGGCAAAGATGCTACAGCTTAGCAGAACGCAGTGAAAGCAACTGTTTAGGAATGTGGGGGTTGGTGGTACCGAGCCCCCTGCTCACTGGTCAGTCTGGTGTCATTGAAGAATGTGTTTTGGAATGCATGCATATTTCTGATGTCCTTCAATTCCTTGTTTTCTTTCTTTTATTTATACATCTATCTATCTATCTATCTATCTATCTACCTATCTATCATCTATATCTATCTGTCTATCATCTATCTATCATCTATCTCTATCTATCGATCGATCATCTATCTATCATCTATCATCTATCTGTCTACCTATCATCTATCATCTATCTGTCTACCTATCATCTATCTATCATCTATCTATCTACCCATCTATATATCATCTATCATCTATCTATCATCATCTATCTATCATCTATCTATCTATCAGTCTATCTATCATCTATCTATCATCTATCATCTAATCTATCTGTCTATCATCTATCTGTCTATCTATCATCTATCTATCATCTACTATCTATCATCTATCTTCTATCCATCTATCATCTATCTATCTATCTATCTGTCTATCATCTGTCTATCTATCATCTAACCTATCTATCTGTCTATCATCTATCTATCATCTATCTATCATCTATCTATCTTCTATCCATCTATCTATCATCTATCTATCATCTATCTATCTATCTATCTATCTATCTATCTATCTATCTGTCTGTCTATCTATCTTATTCTATCTATCTATTTTAACCTTTTCACCCAAGGAGTCTAACTATGTGAACCTGAGACATGACGTCATCTACAAATATGCTGGTCCATATTCACAGCCAGCCTGGGACACACGTGGCCCATGGTGACAAGTTGGACACGCCTATATTAACCCTCGACGACTGTAATGTTACCCAAATGTTTGTTTAATGGTGTTTACCTGAGACTAGGTCTTAGCCCAGATGTTCGTGGGGTCCCCTTCTGCCCGAGGCTTTATTCAGCAGTCCTTGCTGCTTTGCTGCTGGTCTCTCTGTTCACAAATGGATTCCAGGACTCTGTCTCTGGCCTGCTCTGGTAACAGGCCTGCTGGGTTCGGCCCCGGGACCCACGTCCATGTCCCCACAGTGAATCTCTGTTCCCCGTGAGCTGTCTCTGCTGCTGTCCTGGGATTCTCTGGCCTTCTCCGAGGCAGCCTGCGGGTTCTCTCTCCGCAGGTGTGTGGCCATGATGATGAATAGACTCACACCGAGCACCATCAAGAACTTCTACCTGGCCGGCTGCAAGGTGAGAGCGTTGATTTAGAGCGTGTGGCCACTGCGAGTCAGGGACATGGAGACACTTCGGGGCCCAGGATCTCATCCACCAGGCCCCGTTCTAAAAATCTATTCAAAGGCACCAATTAAAGAGTAGAAATTTAATTTGATAAAGTCCATCCATTTTTTAAAAGTTTTTTTTTTTTTTTTAAGATGCATCCGCAGGCTGGGCTGGGGTGGGGGCGGCTCCGTGTGGTAAGAGCACTTGCTGTATGAGCATGGAGACCTGAGTTCAGATCCCATCGCCCACGTAAAACCCAGTGTGGCCACGTGCGCCCGTGTCCCAGAGCGGGTGGTGTAGAGACCAGCACTTGTCGCCCACCAGCTGGGCTGAAGAACAGTGAGCTCTGGGTTCGGTGAGACAAGGTGGACGGTGATGAGTCTGCCCATGGGCACGCAAGCTGGCACACGTGCCAACAGCAGATACACAAACATACAAAGATGGACGTCTCAGTTAAAGCCCTTAATCTTGAGGCCAGGCCTGTGCACTTTGTATAAAAGGTTTGGGTGATTCCGCCCCACCCCTGTCACCTCTGGGGGCACACAGGATGTCACTGAGAGCCCCTCAGAGGGGGCTGAGAACCAGGTGGTCCTCATCAGGTACCCTGCTTTCCTCCTCAGTACAAAGAAGAGCAGCTCACCGTCGCCTGTGAGAAGTGGCTGGCAATGAACTTGGTGCCCGTGGTGGGGACGCAGATCCACCTCAGGACTATCCCGCAACACCTGCTCCACAAGGTGCTGAAGTCCCCCAGGTCAGAGGTGGTCTGGGGTGCTTCCCCTGGGGGGGCAGGGGCGGTTGGGTAAAGGGGGTGCATCCGCATGGGTCGGACCCGCACCCCTGTAAGCTGTGCCCACATGGGTCACGATATCCTACTGTCTGGACAACCAAGCTTTGAGTGGGACCCCAACTCAGAACACTATGTGTGGGGTTTGGGGGAGGAGAACGTGGTGACCTCTCTAGGTAGGGCCTGCTGGGTGACAACTGTCTTGTCACGTGGCAAAGCAAGAAAAACCTCAGTAATTTTTAAAATCTCAACATGCACGCACATCCATCACAGGACATTTGGAAAACAGGAAGACCCAGGCATGCATAAGGTCCCAAGACCAAGCCGGACCCCCCCCCCCCCCCGTCCTCTGACCATCACTCCCAAGCCAGACCCCTCCCCCCCAGTCCTCTGACCACCACTCTGACCTCCCTTTGAGGTCAGTTCTGCTTCTCCCCAAAGCCCTCCCGGGCCGCAGCCTGAGGCCGAGTCTCCATTATCTCTCTTCTTGCTTCTGGCCTTGACCCTGCAGGCGTGGCTGGTTCTGCCATCTCACGCTCCCTGCACACAGCCCCCCAAAGGACTTCTTTCCCCACAGCTGGAATCCATGGGGAGCCTCGGTGTGTGTGGACCCCCTGCCCGAAACCCCACCCACCAGGCTCTTGTCTCCTCATCCCTCCCTCCAGTGGTTCTGGGGCCTTCCCAGGGTCTGACTTTTAGTTCATCTCCAGTGTGGACGGCATCTCAGTGAGTCGCCGTCCGGGCACATTTGCAGCGTTTCTAGAAATAACACTGCTAAGACAAAAGCATCATTTGTTTCAGTCTTTCAGAACACTTTTTTTCTTTATTCTTTTTCTAGTTTTGCAGGCATATTGAATAACTGTCCCTGCCCCCTCCCTCCTCCCACCCTCCTCCTCTCCCTCCCTCCCTCCCCTTCCTTCATCAAAAAAAACACTTTTTAAAAATAGTCTTAAACTTAAAGAAAAACAAGAGTAGTGTAAAGAATGTGCATATCATGCTGTTCTTTAGTTTGCAGTTGTTTATGTCCAAATGAGTCCATCTTAGGTTAAATACATCCTAGGTTGAATGAGGGTACCCCAAACTTCTAGAACCCCACAGTTCAGCCACATAGTTATGCTAGGGTATCTGTCCACTGTCATGGTCCCCTAACTGGCTGGGAGCTGCCACTCCAGTGCCCTGTGAGAAAGGATTACGTCATACTGTCTGAGTAAAGGTCAAGTATTCAAAATTGAGTTTCTCCCCAATTTGTGTAGATTTTGTACTAGCCCAGAGCTGAAGACCCATAAATCAAGTCATAGTGACCCTGGACCACATGCGCGCTCTTTTCCCCCAGTCACCTGACTGTTCAATCCCTGGCCCTATGCGCATTCGCCTTTCTCAACTACTTGTGTGTAAGCTGCCTAGAGAAGCTCTTATCCCAGATGCATCGGCCATGATTTCCTAAGGAAATAATTTTTTTAAATTTAAATGACAAAGTAGGTGTCAACCTCGAGAAATGCATCATCGACCCAATTCTGTCCCCAATATATCCGCCCTTCTGATGCAGGATTTAGTTCAACCCCCTTGTCAAGTCTCTCTGGAACCCTCGGCACCCACGGCCAACTTTGCAGAGGCGTCTCTCCTTTAAGTGGAAGCTGGGCCCCGCTTCTCCCGCCCTCCGTAGTAGGCCTGTGCACGGATGGTCCAGGGTTGTGTGGTGGGAATATGCAGGTGTGGGTACGTGTGGGGGGGGTACGTGTGTGTGTGTGTGTGTGTGTGTGTGTGTGTGTGTGTGTGTGTGTAGGCCAATCAGTTGACCGCATCTCTCGACATTTTATTTTGTTAAACCCGGGTCTCCCATTTGAACTGAGAGCTCATGGACTGGCTAGTCTGGCTAGCAAGTTTGCCCTAGGGCATCTCCTGTCTTTGTCCCTGAGTCCAGGAATTAGGGGTGGGCTGCCGTGCCTCTCCTGATTTAGGTGGGTCCTGGGGGCGCACACTCCAGGTCTCACACTTCCACCACAAGCGCTTCATCCACCCAGCCTCCCCCGTCTCGCTGCAGTTGAATTTCAAAAGTGGAAATGAGATTCCACTCAGTCTTAGTAGAACATTAAAAACTAAGTGTTCACATCGTAGAAAGAGTCTGACTTCGATCTGGAAAGAGTCCCCAGTGCCACACTAGACTATCAATCCAAGTGCCACTCACAGGAACGGGCAGGAGAGAGTTCTCCAAGTCAGAGTCCTGACTCCAGAGCACAGGACCCCGGTGGACCCCGACTCCTTCCGCCCTGGTCTCTGTGTTTTTCCCATGTTTGCACGCACCCCTCTCTGCCCCACCCTGCGGCAGAGCAAAGGTCACAGGCTGGAACATAAACAGGGCATCCCTGAGACGCCCCACAACACCGTCCTCCTCCCGGGAAAGGCTGAGCTGTCCGCCCTGCAGGATTTCACTGAGCAAGAGGAAAAACGTCTGACCGCAGCCAGAACGTTGCTCATGGCGCGGGCCTGACGAAATGCTCCCTGGCAGGAAAGCGGCTGCAGGACTTGTCAATGTCTAGACTCACGAGCCTGAGACATGCACAGAGGTCTAGGTTGTCTTGTTTGAGGGGCTCTTGGCAGCGCAGACTCCCCACATCATCTCTGGTTTCTCTTCAGTGGCCACTGGCCTTTAGAGACCTAACTGGGCCAGAGCTAGGGAGACAGACGGCTCATGAGGTCAGCGGAGCTTTGCCGGTAGCCTGAGGGCCCAGCTTAGAATTTAGCCAGACATGGTGACTCGCATCTTAATCTTAGCACTAAGGGGTAAATCTCTCTGGCCATCTAATCTAGCAAAATCGGTGACCCCAGGTTCTGCGAGACCCTGTCCAGAAGCTATGATGGAGAGAGATAAGAAAGACAACTGATCCAACCTCTGGTTCCACACACATTCATGCATGAAGGAAGGAAGGGAGGGCTGGAGGGAGGGAGGGAGGAAAGGAAAAAAAGAAGGAAGGAGGGAAGGAAGAGAGGAAAAAAGGGAGGAAAGAGGGAAGGAAGGAGGGAGGGAAGGAAGGAAGGAGGGAGGGAGGAAAAGAAAGAAGGGAGGGAAGGAAAGAAGAAGGGAGGGAAAGGGAAGGAAGGAAGGAAGGAAGGAAGGAAGGAAGGAAGGAAGGAAGGAAGGAAAGAAGGAAAGAAGGAAAGGAGGGAGGGAGGGAGGGAGGGAAGAAAGGGAGGAAAAGGGGAAGGAAGGAAGGAGAGAAGGAAGGAGGGAGAGAAGGAAGGAAGGGAGGGACGGAGGAAGGAAGGAAGGAAGGAAGGAAGGAAGGAAGGAAGGAAGGAAGGAAGGAAGGAAGGAAGGAAGGAAAGAAGGAAGGAAGGAAGATAAGAGGCCAGAGAGTAAGGTGGATAAAGTGGCTGCTCGCAAAACCTGACAGCCTGAGTTCTACCCTGGAATCCCACGTGGTGGAAGAAGAGCAATGCTCTCTGACTGCTTCCCATGCACCGTGGCATGCATTTGTGGTTTTTCTCTCTCATAAATAAGTAAATAAATATTTTGAAAAAGAAAAGGTTGGCTGGAAAGATGGCATAGGAGTTAAGCCTCTGTCTTACAACTAAAGAGAAAGAAAGAAAGAGAGAGAGAGAGAGAGAGAGAGAAAAGAAAGAAAGAAAAAGAAAGAAAGAAAGAAAAAGAAAGAAAAGAAAGGAAAAGAAAAGAAAGAAAGAAAGAAAGAAAGAAAGAAAGAAAGAAAGAAAGAAAGAAAGAAAGAAAGAAAAAGAGACAGACAGAGACAGAGAGAGACAGAGAGAGACAGACAGAGACAGGAAGAAAGTAGAAGCTATAACCAGGCTGGAGGCCTCATGTTTGTGCTCTCACCCCAGGGGGGTGACACAGCGCCCACACCTGATTTCAAAGGGGCCCGTCCTTTGCCCGCCCAAGAGCACCTTGGCACGTGCTCCGCACCGTCCTTTGTAGTTCTGTCAACACCACACTACATGTAGTTATGGTTTCGGTGGTGAGAAGAGCTGGGCGGAGCCTCCACCGCCTTCGGTCCGTGGCTTGTCCCTGAAGCATCATAAACACCCCTCCTGCCCCCCATTTCCCCCCTATACCATTCCTCATGGAGGCTGAGGCAGCTCGGCGTGGGAGGAAGCTGGGGAGTCCTGAGAGGTCCTGTGGGCCTAAAACAGGAAGTGTGAAAACGCTAGACCCTGAGGTCAGGAAGAGCGCATCCTTTGGACCCCAACTCAGCTGCCCCCTCCCCCGCCTCCTACTGCCACCAGATACCCAGTTCAAGGCCACACGTGTTTGGCTTTTCTCAGCAATTGCTTCTGACCTCTGGGCCATTCAGCCTTCCCGTCTGAAAGTCTTTGACTTCATCTTTTCGGGGGTTTTGCTTTCCATTTTGTAAACAACCTAGAGCAAATATACACAAATATACACTGTTTTCCTGACCTCCCGAGGCCTTTGGGTGTAATTTGTTTGCATAGGTGCAGAGTCAGGCTTCTCTGGGGGGTCACCGGCAGGTGAGCCTGTTCTCGGAGCTCTAATTTATGAAAACTTCCTTCCAAGTCGGTTTTCCTGGAAGCCAAGCTCCCTGTGAACTGGGGGGATGGAATCTCCAAGGTCTGTCTAGTGAGTCTCACCGTAGGCCCGTTTCCCATCCGCCCCACTTCCTGTCTGTGAAGCCCGGGCTCAGCAGGGCTGTGGCGCTGCCCGGGCTTTGCCAGCAGGGGGTGGTGTGAACTGTTTCCAGTGGCTCATCTCAGTGCAAGTCTCTGAAGCACTTCCGGCAAACAAGAACGAGGCCCCCATCACAGAGTACACCGGGGTTAGGAAAGATGGCCTCGTTCCCACAGCAGCCCTGGAGGGTGGACGCTCCCACCTGCATTTTTCACCTGCGAAGGGCGATTGCAAGAAAAGAAAGGATTAACTAAAGGCGCCCCTCTCCCCTACCCTGCATAAGACACCCCTCTTCCCTACCCTCCATAAGATGCCTCCTCCTCTACCCTGCATAAAATAAATGCCTCTCTCCCCATTCCCATAAGACACCCCTCTCCCCTACCCCCATGCATCAAGAGAGCTGGGATCTGGACTCAGGTTTGAGTCCCCGACATCATTATCAGCCCAAGAACACACCGGGCCCCAGACCTTATTTTTCTTTATTGACCACCAAGTCCCGTTAGGATATCGATCTTGCTACTTTTTTTTGCATACATGTGTGTGTGTGTTTTACATGTGTGTATGTGTATATGAGCATGGATACAAGAGGACACTTGAGCAGGTGCCTGCGGAGGCCTAGGATTCCACTGGGAGCCTCCTGAATTGTTCTCCCACTTTAGTGCTTTGCTCTGGGGTTTCCGAGGTTCCACCTTTTGGGGCTGGAATTGCAGGCCCCAAATTGGAATTGACATTTCTACATGAGACCTGGGGATCTGAACGCGGGTCCTTTTGCTGCGAGGGAAGAGCCTTGACTCCTAAGCCATCCCCCAGTCCATTATTATTATTTTTAGTTGTAAAATGTTGACAAAGGCTGGAGGATTATATACACATGCGCCCACCTCCCCAAATGAACAAGTAATAATACTTCGTCATAAATCAAGTAAAGCAGCTCACCTCTCCTCTCTAGTCTTTTCTGCTCCTAAAGGCAAGTGACGCGCTGCGGGGCCTGTGTGCATGGATCGTGCGAGTCCCTCCTCCTGCAGGGGTGTGCGCTCAGAAGCAGAGTCTGCTGCTGCCCTAGGTTTGAGCTTCGGATCAGCACCCTCGTGTCCTGGACCCACCGGGCCTCATGCTTTTTCCTCGCTGATGCTGATGTATCAGCATCTTTAATCTTAAGTTCCCTGCAAGGTTCTCTGTGAGCTTTCTTCATTCTCCCCCTAAAGTCTTTTTTCCCCTACCACAAACAGTTCAGTGTTCATATCTCATTCGCGTGGGTGTGACGTTCTCTATGGTTCAGAATGGAGGCTGATTGTTTCCCACACCACTTTCTTGAATAATAAAACAAGGCAGTGGCTGGTGAAAGACATTTAAGATTTGTAAAGAACACACACCAGTGACGTCCTAGCAGCCTCCCGTGGGTACCAGGAAATACCCACAGCACAGCGTGGCTGGCCACCTACGCTGGAGAGGGGTTGAATTCTGTTGTGACTGACGTGTGTATATGTCCTTGGCTGGGTTACTTGCTGCAAGGACTGACTTGCAGACATGGCCAACTTGCCAACATTGCAACAGATGTCACCTAGAGTTTATGCTTGCAAGTCATGAAATCAAGTTACCAAAAACATCTAATAATGTTTAAATAAATTTTGACTTTATGTCGGGCCACACTTAACAGCTATAATGGGATGCGTGCAGACTGAGGTTGCCGGTTGGACCTGCCTGGAAATGCTTCCTGGGGCTAATATTGGCCTAAAGGCAATGTGCTTTGTTTCAGCACTTGCCCTTCATACTAAAAGCAGGATCTGAGTGGTGGAGGACCAAGCGCACCCCCTTGTGATTGCCAGCTCATCCAGAGTTTTACAGAACTCTTCTGGACTTGAGACCCTCATTGTAGAGTATGCTGTGCAAGCTATGAGCCCCCCCTTCCCAACGGATGAAGTTCTTTGTCGGAATATCACAGTCGGCGGCTCTGGGAGATGTCTCGCTCTCCTGCCTTGCAGCTGGGCCCCAGACAGTGACCACATTGGTTCTGTCTGTCCAGACTCAAAGCTCGTGCACCTGTAGGTGACCTGGACACCAAGACAGTTCCACTCTGTCCAGAGACAGTGTGAGAAGCGGGAGGGTGACATTTCCATTGCCTTTACAGTCACGATTTAGCTTGGGTTCCGCCCACGATGACCCCTTTTGGGGGTGAAGGCTGTCACATACTTTACAGTCAAGCGGTGTATCCGGGGTGAGAGACCAGAAGTATCAGTGGGTTTAAGAAATGTCAAAATGGCTTCTGCGATAATCAAAGCAGCCCAGACAGTTAGGGAGTCCGTTTGCCCTGTCTCAGAGAGGGCTACAGTAGCTCTTTGACATAGTGGGTCACTACAGAGAAGCCTCTTCTCAGCGTGGACCCATCCCTGCTACTCTGAGTAAGAGCTGCCATTCACCAAACACTATATCATGCCAAGCACTTCATTTGTCTGTGGTCAACATCATAATGCTCCCAAAGATGGCCACATCTTAGTCCCTAAAACCCGTGAATACATACACAGCAAAAAGGATTTGGAGCCGCAGGTGGAATGAGGGCTGCTAACTACCGCGGAGTAGCCAGTAGAGCAGCTTAACAGTGAGGAAGAGACTCAGAAAAGTCAGTGCAATTCTGCATTGCCGGTTTGATCAAAGAAGCGGCCAAGGACCGAGAGTGCCTTCTAGAAGCCAGGAAGAGGTTCTCTCTGAGCCTTCAGGAGAAAGAGTGGGTCCTGCTCATTTTGTACTTCTGACTTTCAGAGCTGTAACATCTGTCATCTTGAGCGACTCTGACAGGCCTCGTGCATGTGGCCCCTCGTGCACGTGGCCCCTCGTGCATGTGCCCCCTCCTCTGGTCTTCCCTCCGCCCTCTGAGAAGCTGCAGCTCTTCACAGCTGAGCAGCCACAGCTGCAGGGCAAGGGCAGCAGCAACCCTGAGGTTCCTGGTTCCACCAGGGTCTGAGTGGGAAACTGTGTGACTTGGGATAAGTCGTGGGAAAAGTTGTTCATGTGCAGCCTCGAAACAGGAGCTACTCGGATTAGGGGAGCCAATGAGACACTCAGTTTGAGTGCAAAATTTAAGGGAATCGTCCAGATGAAGTATATTTCTTTGTCTGTCTGTCTGTCTGTGTCTGTCTGTCTGTCTGTCTATCTGTCTATCTTTCGTGTGTGTGTGTGTGTGTGTGTGTGTGTATCAGAGGGCACTGTGTGTCCCTGTGGAGGACCAAGGGTGACTTTGGGAATCATCTTGGATTACTTCTACCTCCTTCGTGCTTCACTCTGGGATTTCCCAGGCTCCATCCACCAGGACCGGAAGTGCAGGCCACCGCTATTTTTGCCTGGTGTCTTTAACGTGGGAATCTGGAATCCAAACTCAGGACCTTCTGCTTGTAAGACCATGTTAACTGCAGTCTTAACCCCTGAGCCATCTCTCCAGCCTAGATGAAGTACATTTTGTACAATATTTTAAAATTAATGCCTAAAGCCACGAACAACAAGATATTCATGCTTGAATAAACATAGGGTCAAGATGACTTTTCTACAGCTGTTAAACCAAAGTCTGTGTATCCAGCTTTAGCAGGATCGCAGATTGGAATTCAATTTTCCAACATGCATAAAATGGTTGGGGGACCCAGGGCACGTGGATAAGCCATTGTTAAAGGATAACAGGATTGCATTGCACGACACAACCAGTGGCTGAAAGTGCAGAATTCAGCTATCAGCTGCCCAGTTTAGGTTCCAGTTCTGCCACCCAACAGTCGAGTGACCTCGAACAAGTTACTTGGCGTCTCTTGGTCTGAGACCTGGTTGGCATCGCCTCATTCCCAGACTCCTTTTAAGCTTAATTTTTCTTGCAAGAGGTGGGATTGTTCTTTTCCTGTGCTTGACTTTGCTCCTCCTCCTCTGTGCTCGCCAGGTTATTCACCCTCAGTGAGTTTCACCTTCTGAAGACCTTACTCATGTGTGTCTTCTTGCAACAGAACATCAAGGTCCAGGCGATGCCAATCCATGAGACCATGTTGGACTATTTCAGCAGGTAATATGACTTTGTGTGGAGTTGATTAAATATAGGCACTCCATTTTAGCATTGTCCAGAGATCATAGAAACCAGGGTACGATTGTGAGACCACTCGGAACTACTTAGAAAAACAGACAATACACAATCATTGCACTGAGATAACCATGTGTTTACTGGGAATGTGCCAGAAATCAGCGCGATGCAAAATGCGAATCTGTGTTCAGGAAAGTTACCATACTACACCGACCTTAAAAACTTCATGGGGGAATGAATGTAGGGGTGGGGGTGGGGGTGTAATAGAGCTCCATTGGCAGAACGTGTCACTAGAATGCACTAGGTCCTGGTTCTATCTCAGCACCTCATGAAGCCAAGCAGGCCGGGGACACTTATGGTCCAAGCATGTGGGAGGTCAACGCGGGAAGATGGGAAGCCATTTGGCACACAGCCCTCTGGGGGGTATTTAAGATCAAATCCTAGCCCTGCTATCGAAACTTTGTGAAAACGCATCCTCATTACCCAAGCTAGTCAGGGAGCATGGCGGCCTTGCAGCCACCGTCTGTTCTAGTTGTTCACCTGTCCTAGAGAGGGAGCCAGGGCAGCATCTCTGCCTCATGTCCCTGCTCTCCACACAAACAGACGGGCACAGTCCCCACCCCCCTCACCAAGTGTAATGAGTTGTGTTCAAGAAAGAAAGATGCTCCGTTTCTTTTGCCCACGTGAGTTGACCTGCTGAAACCAAGTTTCGTTGTATTGCTTCAAAGCGCCTAATCCATTCCTGGAACATCTTGGCACCATGTTAACCACAAAGCCCCCTTTTTTCTTGTCTCGTTATTTGGGGAAGGCATTCTTCCTTGGCAGAATTATATGTGCTGTGCTCGCATTCTGTATAATTTTCTTTGAACCCAAGTGTTATAGCTCCTCCTCCCCTCTTTTAATAGCCCAGAAACTCTTTCCAGTGAGTCATGCCCACCAGGAGAAATTGCTGCTTGCTGCAAGTCGCACTCATCTAAGCCCGGGGAGATAGGAAGTGAGCTAGCGCGCAGTGATTCGCGGGCACTGCGGTTTGGGTATGAGAGAAACATGCAGGAAAGGGAGCAGACGTGCCAGCCCTTGAGGGTGGGCTTCGTAGCCTTCCAGGGGGCTCCTGGACTGGCCTTCCGGGTCTTTTCAGCAGGATATAGCACACATAGGTTTCACATGCTATCAAAACTTTTCCATATTCTTCATGAAGCTACACTCACACCACTACCCACCGCATTGCCCCCAAGCCCGGGTCTTACAGTTTTCCTTAGGAAACCAGCCATCCAAGTCACCTCACTGCCCCTGTATCTTCTTTTTTCTTTCCTGTGGGTGTGTGTGTGTGCATGTGCGTGTGTGGGTGCGTGTGTGTGCATGTGCATTGCGTGTGTGTATACAGGAATACACTTGAGCACGTGTGCCTGAGGAGACTCAAGGGTGATATATCAGGAATCATCCTTTATCATTCTTCCACCTTATTGTTGTAAGTCTGGGTCTTTAGTTAAACCCAGAGCACGTCATTAGAGCTAGTTTGGCTTGCTCTGGGGATTCCCAGTCTCCATCTTCCACGTCCACCTGGCATTTTTAAGTAGAATCTGGGGATCAAATTCAGCTCCTTTTATGTATGAGGCAAAGACTTCAACCTCTGAGCCATCTCCCCTCCCCGACAGCTGCCTCGTAACTGGGCCATGTAGAGCTTGTCCGGGGTCCCCCCCCCCCCCCGCCTGCCTCCTTTTCTCTGGCGTCTCAGCTTTGGGTCTGAATGGGGGAGGAAGATGGGGCCCTGCAGAGCTCCAAGCTCCGCCATCGGCAGCGGCCCAGGCCCGCTCTGCTCAGAGACCCACTTTCAGGAGGGTGGGTGGCTCACATGCCCCCCCACTCGGTCACTGCTGTCAGCTGGCTGAGCCTGTGCCACGCCAGCCCAGCTCCTTGCCCTGGAAGGGTCGGATCTCCAGGGCAGCCCCTGTCAACAGCCTCTATCCTCAACCGCGTCTCCTTGAGCTGTGGGTCAGCCCCTCGGCTTGCCGCCCGCCTCGCCCCTGCCTGTGGGCTCTTCTTTTGCCATCTGTCCTTGGTGGGGACCTCCTGAAGAGTCACCCTGACCAGCCCCAGCCCCCAAGGAGCCCCTCCGTTCTGTCCCCAGGTACTCCGCGGCAGCTTGAGGGCAGGTTTCATGAATCGCTGTCGTAGCTGTCTGCCATCTTTCTGGCCGTATGAAAGCTGGTCGAATATGAGATTCCGTCATTTTTGCACAGCTTGCTTGTTCCATATGCCAGTGCGAACTCCAGAGGGTATTACCGGTGTCTGTAGTGAGTTAAGGAAAGAAGAACCACAAAGAAGTTCCCGTTTTTATGGGTGGGTGGTGCCCATCAGAGGCAGTGAATCAAGAAGGGCTTTCTAGGACCCCCCTAGTGAGGAAAATGTCCAGGGAGATTACTGATGTGTAGATCCTGGACATGGAGGTGAGGATCAGTGGCCCCCCAGTCTATGTAAATCTCATTCTCGGGGATGACCAATGGCCGTGCAGGGCCTTGCCACCTCGGGTCACACACAGGCTGGTAGCCAGAGGTTCGGGATGCCACGGGCGCCCTGCTGTCCCAGTGGGGGCGGAAGGAGCCTATGGGGACTCCTGGCTGGCCTGAGCCAGAACTGGGTCACCCTGGGTGTTGAAATGCAAAGTCCAGAGGGGCCACAGGGACACAAACCAAGCAAGGGTTGTCAAGCCGCTGCCAGATATGCCAGGAACATTGCAGAGTGAGCCCGAGGGGCAGAACCCTTGGGGCTGAGAAGCGGGGCTGGGAATCAGCAGGAAGGAAGCCGACTGCAATTGCTGATAAAATCGTTTGCGTGACGATGATATTCAGCCACTTCCCGGGGAGGAGACAGAGGCGACCGTATTGTGAGGCTGTCGGAGGGAGGCAGCGGGGGGCTCGTCCCACGCATTCTAGAGAGCAATGGCAGGCATGGCCATGAGACGCAAGGCAAGAGCCACGAGGCCTGCATGGTCAGTTGGCCGCCCGACAGGAGGGGCAAGAGCAGAGACTGTGTGAAAGGGTCACGGGACCCCCTTTCTCAGCCAGCCCAGCCTCTCCCTGAGCTTACAAGCTGGAAGCAGATAGGAAACTCACACCGACCTTTTCTACTTTGTTTTCTTTTCTGCATTGACTTTTTTCCCCCTTCAATTTCCCATTCACTCACCAATATTACTGAACACGTGCCGTGTGCCCGAGACATCCACGGGAACTTCCCCAACTTCCCAAATGTCTTCAACCCCCCACCCCCCGCTTATTATTTTTATTGCAAAAGACGCTAGCATAGGAAAGCATTCTGTGCATGTGCAGAGAACGCATACATACACACATTATATATATATGAGCGCACACAATTACATGCACTTATGCACGTACACACACACACACACACACGCAACCATCACACGCTCGTCCCTCGGCACCCTACAGGCTGTTTTCTTTGCAGTGGTCATTTTAGAAAAGCAAACAGGCGGTGCAGAGTTGTTGCATCCATCCATGGATGACCAGTCATCGTTGAGTTCTTACTCAGGAAAACAGCTGCAAACTTACCAATTGGGGAAAGACCAAAGCTGGAAAATGTTGAACTCTTTTGGATGCTTTTTTGAAATTTAAAGTAGAAAAATCCACAACTCCTAAGACAACAGTTTGACGAATTTCCACTCAGTGAACATACCTGGCTGGCTAGATCCAGATCAAGTCCAGCACGGCCAGCGACTCCAGGGTCCCCTGTCAACTGCATCTCCTCCAGTCACGACCAGTTTCCTTGTTGTTTTTCCCTTCTCTTTCTTTACTGTTATGTCTTGCCTGCTTTTGAATTTTATATAAACAGAATTCCAGCTGGCTCTGGTGGCACGTGCCTGTGATCTCAGAGCTCTGCTTATCTCTTTGAGGCAGCGTCTCTCAAGAGCTACGCTGGCAGCCAGCAAGCCCCAGGGATCCTCCTGCCTCTGTACTAACCCTCCTGCCCAGAGCTGGGGCTGCAGGCGCCTGCATAAGGCCATGCAGGTGCCGGGATCTGAACTCGGGCCTTCACACTTCCTCGGCAAGCGCTGTTACCCACTCAGCCGTCTTTCCAGGCCCTCACTCCAGCTCTGAATCAAGAGGGGCAGCTGCTGGAGTGTCTCCTGGTGATCAGCCCGTGTGGCTCTTTGGATTCTGCAGTTAACCCGGGCCTAGGCACGATAGCAAACAGTTTGCTTGCTCAGGCTCTTTTTGCAAATTGTTGGTGGATTTGTGCCGACTGAGTCCTCTGAGTCTCCGGGCACCTCATTTTTGCTTTGAGATCTCATCATGATAGAACCATAGTTCTGATTCTTAGCGTATCTCTCAGTCATAATCGGTGCCTGATGAGACACTCACTGATAAGAAGCCTCCAGACAGCCACAGACACCAACTCTCGTGCGCTCCTGGCTTCTAGATCCTGCTGACTGCCCCATCTGTGCGCCCTCTTTCCTGTGCCCGCTTCTAACCAGCATTTACAGAGCTGGTCAGCGGTGGCCTTCCCTGACCTCCTTGGACACTATTCTGTTCCTCCTCCGAACTTCTTGCAGTGAGAACAAGAGCGCATCCTGGCTGCATGGGTGTGCGCCCGTCTGGCAGACTCAACAACACTTTCTCTACCCCTTCCCAGATACACAGATACACACCATGCCTGGGGAACCACCCAAGAGAGCTGCCTGGTCATGCCCTGCATGCCAGGCACCCGAAGCCCCACGGATGATTACAGGAAAATCACCTAAGATGCTGTGTCGTTCCCCCCACCTGCCCGGGCTGAGGTCATCCGTCATGGTGATTCATGGAGGGCATTTGTAGAGGTGCCCACAGAAGCAGCCTGAAATGAGGCACCCCTCGTGTGGCATTGCTGATCCTCTTACCACATCACGTGTATTTCAGAATAACCCGTGAGTCACAGATAACAGCACCATTAATTTTTTTCTCTCAGAACAACTCCCCCAGGCCCTGGGCTGGGAAGCTGGCATAGTACCAGACAAGAGCATTTCTCCGCACCCCAGTTCCCCGCTCCTCGCCTGGCACGTGTCTTCTCTTGCTCTGGCAGAGTTCCTGCCTCTGTTTCCCTCAAGCTTGGTTCTGTGGAACCTGAATCTCCCTCCTCTCAGGTCCCTAAGTGTTTCCGATTCTGAGACCTTCCCCCCTCTTCTCCGTGTGGCTTCTGAAGCACATTTCAGCAATGGCCTGGGGACATGCTAGGAGCATGAGGAGACTGGAGATCTGAAGGACTTCGGGATTCTTGTGACCCTGTCTAGTTTCCCCTCAGGCAAAGGTCTGAGCCATGTGGACAGTGAGAAAGATGTCAGATTGGGTCTCCACGGATGACCAACAGGCTCGGCCTGACAAAGGACCTTGGTAGCTGCAGAGAAGCCACGTGGTTGGTACCGAGTAGCCCAGGCGCCAGCACCAGCGCCTCTGATAGGATGAACCGTGGATGAGCGGAGGGACGGAAACTCAGCAAGGCACAGAACATTCATGAGTCAGCTCACCCATCGCGTCTCAGGCTAAGGGCCAGGCCCTGCCGGAGGCGCTGAAGGAAAGCACTATGCAAACGAAGCAGACGCAGGCCGCCATCTTCCCTGGGCTTGGACCAGGAAGCAAAGACGTGCAGTAGGGAAGGGGCAGCTTTGGGGTCAACCCAGCTGTACCCTGCCCCTGCCGATCACTCCACCAGGCCTTTGGGCAGCTACCTGACCGTGCTGCAGGGGGGTGACCGTGTCTGTGTCCCAGACCGAATGGGTGATCAGCTCTGACTTGAAGAGAGGGACCCACGAAGGCTCTGCCTGGGGAGCTGAGCAGCAGCGATGCTGGGGTGCTGGCGTGCGTGGGCCACTGCGGGGTGTGTTCACTTAACCCGCTTTGGGGTTAGGAGCCTAGAGACCATTTCCTGCCTCTCTGGTGCTAGAAGGTGGCCAGATCTTTTATACTCAGTTATGTTTTGATTTTTTTTTTAAAAAAGGCTACATTTTCTTCTCACTAAAGTTATTGCCTTTCTCTTTCTTTGTCTCTCTGTCTATCTCTCTCTATTTGAGAGTGTGGGGGTGTATGTGTGAGGGTGGGGAGTATTAGAAGATGGCACTGTGCCTGTGGCAACCCAAGGGTGACTTTGGGAATCACCCTGGATTTCTCTACTTACTTAGAGTTTTGCTGTAGCGTTTCCCAAGTTCTGCCTTCCAGGATCAGAAGTGCAGGCTGCTGCCATTTCTACCTAGCATTTTTATGTAGGCTCTGCTCTGGGCATCCAAACTCAGGTCCTTCTGCTTTTGAGGCAAAGACTTTAACTCACGAGTCATCTCTCCAGCCCCCCAAATGTACTTTTAGATACGAACTACATCTAAAGTTCAATATATGGTTTCAAACAATTTTTATATAACCTAGGTAATCCTTAAATTTTCTGGGGCTGGAGAGGTGGCTCAGTGGTTAAGCCTCCGCCTTGCAAGAGGAAGGTCCTGAGTTCGCCATCCTAGACCCCACATATAGATGCCAGACAGAAGCGGGGGCAGCCTGTGTTTCTGGTCCTGGTAGGGCGGAGCCTGTGAATCCCGGGGCAGAGTAAACAAGGTGGAGGAGGAGGCGTCCATGGTGATTCCCGAATTCGTCCGTGGTTCTACACACACACGTACGCACACACACAAGTATGCACACACGTACATGCACAATTGAATAAATAATAATAATAAAAAATTTTTAAAATTTTCTTTATTTGAATAATGCAATTTACTTATTATTTGTGTGTGTGAGAGAGAGAAGGACAGCATGTGGCACAGGTGTCCGTGCCGCTATATACAGAGTTGGTCAGAGGGCGGCTTCATGGAGCTGGTTTCTCTTCCCACCTTTGTGTGGGTTTCAAGGATTGAAATCAGGTCGCCAGCCTGGTGCAGTGAGCGCCTTTTCCACTGAGCCATCTGTCTCACCAGCGCCACGCTGAATAATTTGAAACTCGTCTGTTTGTTGTGGTCAGAGCACTCACTGCCCACGCCTTATCATTTTAGTTACTTTTGTCTATTGTTCACTGGCATCGTGAACCTCAAGTGGTTATGTGCCCATCCTCCAAATTTTCTCATGTTCTCAACTGAAACCCTATTTTCTGTACGGTTGACTCATCTAGAATTATCTAGACTTCTCCGTCCGGGGTCTGGCCTGCGTCACTGGTTTGACCATCATCTGTCCCCACAGGATCATACTTTGAATGCGCAACCCCCAGGTTGTGATGTGTGTGTGTGTGTGTGTGTGTGCGTGTGCACATGTGTGAGCACAGATGCGTGTGTATCACTGCATGAGCACGTGTTTGCATGCATATATGTGTCTGTGTATGTGCATGCATATGTGTGTCTCTGAGTGTGTGTCTACATATATGTATTGTATGAATGTGTTTGCATGTGTGTGTTGCCTGTGTTTGTGTGCATGTGACTGTGTGTTTGTACATGTGTGTATACCGTGTGTGCATGTCTATGTATGTGCATGAATGTGTGTGCATATGTGTGCGTACATATGTGCATATGCCTATATGCTACAGATATGCTAGAATGTATGCATGTGTGTACATGCATGTGTGTGCATGCGTGTGCGTGCATGCGTGTTTGTGTACGTGTGTACACATATGTGCTGCAGATATACTAGTCATGCTGTGTCACTGTGCCGTACCCTGTACCTCTTCTAACTTTTTATTTTGAGACCTCGTCTTGCTTAGTTACTCCAACTGGCCTTGAATTCACACTCACGTGGGCCTGGAGCCTGTGATTCTCCTGCCCAAGTGGCTGCGTCATGGCCCAGTTCGTGTTGTTCTGAGCCGTCTGAAGGCTGGGAGCCTTTAGGAGGTAAAGTGCGGCTGGCGGAAGCAGCCGACCTTTGAGGATTATTCCTGTCCCTGCTTCCACTTGTGTTCTGTGCTTTCTGGTCCGTCAAGATGCAAGGAGCCTCCGCTGCGCATTCCCATCACCAAGGTGCGGCTCCTCTGTGAGGTCCCTCGGACGCTGGAGCCAAAGCAAGCTTTATTCTCCCTTCAGCCAGGTGTTTTGTCACCGTGACACACACACAAGTAACGAATACAAGTGAGTGTAACATCTTCAGAGTTCCTCCATGATGGAGCGCATATCAAAACACCCAGACGTGTGTCCTTTGGCTCAGATTTGAACCGCTGGGGCCCAGATCCGTGGATCTTAACATTCAGTACAAAGGGTCGTTGATTCCAGCAGGGGACAAGAAAGAGGAAATGAGAAAGTTGTGGCCGGGACTTTCTCTGACAGCGCATGTCTTTCGGGAGGAACTTGGCCTGAAAAGCAGGACCGCAGAGCCAACTGGTTTGCGTGTTTCAGTTTCGAGACCTGTGAACCTCCTTCCCTCCAGGGGTCTCGCCCTGCGTGCCCTGGGGAACTCTAGAAAGTCAGTTCCTGAAAAGTAAGTGCTAAACCAAGTAAGATCTTTGCCAAGAGCTCATCACCTGGAAAATGGTGTCTCCAGTCCACCGAGACGGCCACGCACAGAAGTCTCACACTCGGCAGCCGCCTGCTCCCATTTTCGTGACGTCAGATGAACATTCTCACCACAGGGACAGAGGATAACAGATGCCTCTGGATCTCACGTGACAATCAGGAGGCACCCGGTGAGGCGGGGAGGTGCTGGGCTGCCCTAGCGAGCTGGCACAGAAGTGGGCCTCACCCAGCTTTAGAAGAGTGAAGCCGATTGGTTCTAGAGCATGAGCCACACTCATGGTTTAGACCTTCAGAAGCTGAGGGTTTGGTGCTCCTGGCTTGGGGGACGTCAAGTAGCCACAATGAAGAAGGTCGTGGGAGAACCGTGGTGTATCCACAAGGAAAGGATGACGTGCTGAATTCCAGCAGCTCTACTAAGTCCTTCTCAAGCTCTGTCACCTCAGCTTCTCCTGCCCACCCCATGTGCGGCTATTGTCCCCAGTAGACAGAGAAGAAGACTCAAGCTCAGAGAGGCTCAGTCACGTGACGGGTGGGTGACCAGGGCAAGACTGGACCTTGGCATGTTTGCTTCCAGACCCCCGTCAGCAATGATCGTGGACACCCCTACCATTTCCCTAAGGGGTTGTGACATCTAAGATCTCGTCCCAAAACAGCTCTTCCCTCATCCCAGGGAGAGGAGTGTTGTCCCAAGAGGTCCTGACTGTGGGTCGTTCGAATCTAAGCACCTCTCAAAGGGAGAGTTAGGCTCTGGGTCTCTCCTTCAGCCTTCCGTCTCCAACAGCAGAACAGGTGCCTCATTGCTTCTGGTTGGAAGGGAAAATGTGTCCCTCCAGTCCCGGCCTTCCCCGCCCTAGTTGTCTGATTGTATTTATCCAGTAGCTCCGACCCAGGCTCAGTACACTCAGGAGTTCACAAGCCCTGGCCACCAGCGCCGGCTCGTTCCCCAGCGCGCTCAGTGAGGCCGGGGAAGCTGCGCCACGTCGGCCCTTCTTCCCTCCTTGCCACCTGTTACCAGCCATGCCGCGTCCTCACCCGGTCCACCGGTAAATGGTGAAAAAATGCAAAAAAAAGGAGGTAGGAAGGACAAAGGTCAGGGTCATTGCCTCGCTAAGACGCCCGCGTGCTCGGAACCCTGGCGTGGCCCACGCCAACCCCAGCTCGTCTCACACTAGCTGTTGAAGGGTGGGTTTGGGATTAAGAGTTCCACAGTCCTGACAGCATTGCCTTCGGAGTGTGCACGTGTGTGCAAGTAGGTGTACATGTGGGTGCATGTGTGTAGAGGTGGTGTGGGGAACCATCTTCGCTCATTTTCTATCCTATTTTTTGGAGACAGGGCCTCTGATCAAATCCAGGGACTGACTGATAGGGCTAGTCTGGCTAGCTAGCTCACTCCGGGGATCCCCAGTCTCTGCTTTCCAAGCTTGGAATTATATGTCGGCTGCACACCCACCCAGTCTTTAACGTGGAATCTGGGGATCTGAACACCTGGATCTTGCTGGTGTGATAATTGCTTTTACCTCCATCCAGCACTGGTCTTTTGCGATTGCTCATCAGATGAAATCAGAACGGCCCTGTCTTTGTGCTGGGCCTCTTCTCACAGCTCCACAGCAACTTGTCTGCCAGGAAATGCTGACATGCCAAGGAGCTGAGAGACCCAAGCATTCCCACCTCTCCTGGAGACTAAAGGATCTAGGCAGGTTGGCAGGATTCCCAACAGATCCCGACACAGGGTCAGAGGTGCATCTGCTCCAACCGGGGGGGGGGGGGCAGGGTGCGATTTGGACTCTTGGTTCATGGTAAAAGACTAAAAGTGTCCTCGACTGGTCGTTTGCAGGATCCGCCTCACACGAGTGACTTTGTATTTCCAAAGGGACTTGGAAAAATTGTCCTCATTTGTGAAAAAAAAAAAAAGGCCATTTTATGAGGGCAAAGATTTCAAAATAGGAGCAGCGGATGTGTATCAGCTCACATAAGTCCTCCCATGGGAAAATCTGATTTTCTCCAGCCAGACCTGACCTTTAGTCCATGTGGCAATTAACTGGCACTTAGCATTGGCACAGGCTGTGGCAGAACTGATAGTGAAGCCAAGTGCCACAGAAATGCTTTCCTTTTTCTCGTTCTACCAGAAAGTGCCTTTGAAGGCCCTAATATGGCTCTTACTACATGGGCAACATCTGTAATGGCGGAACCAGATGTGATCAAGGACTGGCTGCCTCTCAGTCTTAATTCAGTAAAATGGAGCTGACGAACTTGCCCTGTCTATTCCACAGGAAGTTGGTGAGACTCAAAGGAAAGAGAGCGCAGATTGAAATGCTCTGGGAATAACACGTGTTCTTGCCAGTCGCTTAGCACATGTGTGTTAGGCACCTACTGTATACACAGCTGAGAGATAGCCGCGCATCTCGTTACCATCTCGGTCTTGCCAATGTCCTTGAGCTGCCCACATGCCCACCCCACCCAGGGTGACCCGGCCCCAAGGAACCTTGTCCAGGTCCTGGCTTGTCATAACAGAGCTCACCCCCAGAAAGGAGATACCTCAATGTCTTCCATTCTTCTCTGTGTCCCTGCACAGCTTTCCCAAGAAGTGCTGCTTTCTGGAGCGGGACATAGGACAGGGCTGGATGCCGCTCTTCCTCTGCGTGCGCCTGCACGGGGTCACCAGCGGTGAGTGTCCGCCTTTGACCACAGGCCCCCACGTCCCCCCAGCCACTCCCCACAAGCCCCAAGATGTTGCTGAAAGAATGCTCTGATAGGCTTCCAAGACTCTGTGGAAGTCACGTAACTGCTGGGTCTCAAGTTTCTCATCGGTGAACGGGAATGAAATGCACCATGACGCTGGGTGATGGACAGGAGGGACCTGCCTATGGTAAAGCAGGACGTACCTGCCAGCACTGTCCTTCTCCCCTCCCCCTCATTCCTCTCCCCTCATTCCTCCCTCCCTCCCTCCCTCCCTTCCTCCTCCTTCCTCTCTCCCTCCCTGCCTCCCTCTCTCCTTCCTCCCTCCTCCCTCCTTCCTCCCTCCCTCCCTCCCTCCCTGCTCCCTTCCTTCCTTCCTCCTTCCTTCCTTCCTTCCTTCCTTCCTCCTTCCTTCCTTCCTTCCTTCCTTCCTTTCTTCCTTCCTTCCTTCCTTCCTTCCTTCCTTCCGGGGTGTGTTTTGTAGCCCAAGCAATCCCTCTGTCTCAGCCTCATAAGTGCTAGGATCACAGGCCAGAGCCTCTATCAAGGCTGTTTTCTTATCATCTGATTATCTATCCTGCTTCAGATTAGCTTTCTGGTCACTTAACTGGCAATTTGGGAGAGAAATCAGATCAATCGAACCATTTGTCTCAGTAAATCAAATTGTTCAAGTTCTTTTCTGAAAAAGGAAGTATGGATTTCTCTGGTGTGGATGCCATTTCTTCATCAGATAGATATCCATTCTTTGGACTTCCCTACAATCTTCTCTCCAAAGCTTGCTACCTGTGTTGCAAGGCCTAGTTTATCAAGGCTCCTGTCTATGAGCCAAGAGACATCTGCTTTCTTGACTCTCTGGCTAGATAATGTTCGGGACTGTCACGCCCTGTCTAAACTTGGTCTTCGTATCCAAAACACCCATTACTGTCAGAGTTGATGTGGAGCAAGATTACGAGAGAAGTTGGTCACAATTTGTTGGACTCGTGGTTGTTGCATCCACGTGGCCTTACAGACTTGGGACAGAATGTTTTCAATTCCCCTTGATGGGAGCTTAGCAGAACAGCTTCCCACATATTAATGTGATATTTCTCTCACTACGTATGCAGAGGTCAGGCTTTTTTATTTGAATGCCTCTGATCAAAAAACTCACTCTGTGCCTCTAAGTCAAGCCGTTGCTGCCTCAGCCTTGTGCTCTGGACGTAGAGGAAGCAACTGTGACTTGAGAAGAGCAAAATACGTCCTGAGGAGTCTTGAAGGTCACTCACTGACGTGGTTGCATCTGAAAAGATCTCTGTGGATTGTTTCTAAGCCATTTCCAGCCATCCAGATGTAGCCGCAGCTCAGAATCTCAGGAGTGGCCGACAGAGTCACGTAGCTTTGTCCAGGCTGCTGCTACACACATGCCAGTGATATGACATCATTTCAAATCCCTCGTAGCCGAGCAGGATTACAACCAGGGAGGGGACTGGAACACTTGCATAGGAGTGGGGTGTTCTGTAGTGTATGCTTATCTCATGAGCTCTGAGAAGAGAGAATTGAGAAAACACAGAAGTGGATTTTAACTGGACCAATGTGCAGCTTAAATGTAAACTTTCTTTTTTCTTTGTAGTGTTTTTCTACACTACCAGGAGAAAAGAGAAACCTGGTGGAGTGTGGTGGTCAAAGCTGACCTCTGAGATGCATTATGATCACAGGGTAGCAATGTCTTCTTACAGGATTTTTGGGAATATATTTATTTTTTAAAAAATATGTATTATATAATAATATAGCAAGCTTTCAGTGATTTTTGTGTATTATATATGTATTGTATGCATTAATATGCACAGCAGAAAAATTCCTATTGGAGTTGAAATTGACCCTCCACCTTGGAATGAATTCATTCTTTTGAAAGATTCTTTGTACACTTTAAAAGCGTATAATTTGGGATGTAAAATAAATGAACTCTTTACAGAAGACAGCGATTCTAAACTGTTCTATTCCCATATTATGAACCAAAATTTATAAGAGACCCAGCCGAGACGCACCTGAGGTTTTTCTTTCTGTAAGTGAGACTTTGGAGGGTGTCATAAGAGTCTGCTTGTGACCCTGTCCCCTTGTGCTTCTCAGGCAGGGACCTGGAGGAGTTAAGACACATCAATTTCTTCCCTGAGTCCTGGCTGATCCGGGTTACAGCCAACCATTACCACGCAGTGAGTGGGCGCCGCAAGGAAGCAATTAGCACAGTCTGTTGCGTCCCTGGTTCTGCCGTTCCTGAGATGCGTAGCACGTTTGAAAGCTCTGGCCTCTGAGGTCAGAATGTCTCTGAATCGTTCTCCTGGGGAGGCAGAGAGCTGACCTGGAAGCAAACGATGGGGAAGGTCTGGCCGATCTGGAGATTTGACAGAGTAGGAGAGCTCTGGTCATACTTCCCTCCAAACCAAGGGGGCCCACCGGACACAACTAACTGTAGCACGCTGATTATAGGAAAAAGGTTCTCAAAGTGCAGAGAAAGACCCCTGAAACAGCCACAGTTATCACCACAGTTGTTCCATTGCCTTTCAGCCGTGTTCGTGCTCGTACATACACACACACACACACACACACACACACACACACACACACTCAGACACATAAATCATCTAAATACATCATACTCTCATTAGAATTTGCTTCCTAACACTTTCAATGGCTATAGACTCTCTGGGTAGACATGCCATACTGAAAGCTACTTTGCCCCTTCTTAACTGTAGATAATGTATGGTTTTTCTCCATGTTTACAGCCATGAAGGTCAGTCGATAAGGCATGTTTTTGCGTAATATGGTTCATGTTGGTGTAGTTTGAATTGTTTTCCCATGGGAAATTTCTAGCAGTGACATTCTGGCCCTGGAAAGAAGCTGTGACTTAGCTTCTCACACGCAGGAATCAATGTTGGGACCAAACTACGCTGCCCCCCAAAAAGAGATGACCGGGCCTTACTTCACACACATTGATAGTGTGGTAGAACATTCTAATCGCCAACCACGCTTGTTAACTGAGACGGGAACCCCGGGGTGTCTCCTTTTTAGATGCGCATTTCCTTTCCTAGTAGTAAATATGAATTTTCTCCCACGCAGCCCCTTTGTGAATTGTCTACGCAAACTGTTCTTCTAGTGTGTGTCCAGTGATACATTTTCAGAGATGAAGCAGGGCAGTGTTTGGGTTCTGAAGACCCATGAGTCACTGGGTAAAATTCAGCCAACTCCACAAATATCTGTTGTGATGTGCGCCCCGCAGCCCAAGCTCCCCACTCCCTGTACCTTAGATGGCGGCTCCACGGAAGGAGGTTCTCTGAGACAAAGCTCAGAACTGTGTGTTCTTACAGAGTGGCCAAAGGGACAGAGTCCACAGGAAGTCTCCACCCCCCTCTTTCCTCCCACTGACCCTATCCATGTCCTTTTTTTCGCCCCTGGCTGCCAACATTATGCTCTTGAGATCCACCTCCCCACACTCTCCCACCTCCCACCCCCCACTGCCAACACTTGCATGGAGATAACATGCAGATCTCTCCATTCTATGGCCCTGGTCGGTCTCGGCAGGGGTGGCACTGACCATGGATAGATCTCACGCTCCCTCCACCCCCCAATTCCATAGTTCAGCCGTGTTTCTCTCTCTCCTCTCTGTATCTTCCAATAGCCCTGAGAACAGTGTTTGGACATAGTAGGTTTTTCAACAGTGTCTGGAAACAAAACTCTCTTCCCGGTACCCTAAAGCCCAGGGAACCCAGAAATGGATTGAAACCGCGAAAGGTGCCGCTGTCGCCCGACCCTCCGGTGAGCTGTGCGCGTTTCTCTTGCAGCTGGAGAGCGGAGGAGACATGTTCCACCTGAAAGATCTTTCTACCCAGGCTGTGAGGTTTGGGCTGTTCTTCAGAAAGGTACCGGAAACTGCACCCCGGCAAGGGGGGGGGAAAGTCCCACCTGTGCTAAATGAAAGACCACCCATGACCACTCTGACCTTGGGCAGTCGGGCTAGGAAGCGCCTGGAAGTAAAATTCATGGGACAAGGAGTTAGGGTACCCTCCCATTCAGATTCCAGTTCTCCTGCTTTCCCAGGATGGGAGAGTTCTCCTGAGACTTGAGATTGTTGGTGCTAAAAGCAGGAAGGGTCTGCACAAGCCATGGGACCGTCCCTTTCCGCACTAGGATTCACAGCTGCTGTGAAGGCTCAGTGAGTCTCCAACCCCAGGGTCCATCGAAGGCCCCGAGAGCTTTCACTCTCTTTTGATGGATCTCGGAATCGCGTGATTCCAAAAGGCAAAGCTTGCTGCTCTCTCTTCATTCCTTTGAAGGCAACTTATAGGGATCTCAAAACAAGGAACTTGAAACCTGGGTCCCTCAGCTGAGAGACCCTCTGGCTCAGGCCCCTGGCGACAGAGACCCGCTGAGGTATCCGTGGTGCGTCTCACAAGTATCATGAGTGTGGCAGGTCTGATAGGCCCACGATTGGAACAGAACGCTTTGTTGCAAAGGTCCACGGACCCCAGGATGCCTGGGACCACACCAGTGCATTGCTTTCTTCCCCGAAGGGTGTGTAGAGCAGCCATTCATTAGTCTCTGAGTAGCAGCAATGAGCTTCAGTCAGGTGACCTGTTCTCACTAGAACTGGTTTGGCTGTGTCCTCTGGCCTCTGCAAACAGAAGAGCCCCCTTTACTAACTTTGTTGCTTCTCTCCCCAACACAGGAGTACACCACTTACTCAGAAAAGATTGCTATATACGGATACTTCTTTGAGATAAAGGGAATTAAGCACGATACCACCAACTACAGTTTTTTTATGCAGGTAAGAGGGATGTAGCTCCGGGAAGGCCCATCTCAGTCCTACAGGGCCAGGTAATTCGTATGGAATTGACCATGACTGATGGACCACGGATTCGTTGTTCGTGTGGACTAGCTGTTAAGTACTGTTTGCACTCATTGGATCTTCACAACCACAGGGAGAGGTCGGCCTTGCCGGTGAGATCACGCCGCCGGACTTCCTGTCCCTGTGCTCACGCGCTGTGTTAGCGCAGCCAGGGCTCAGTGCTGGGAGTCAGTTCGTCTTCAGTCTGTCTGTGATGGCTGCTGCTTGGCTGGCAGAGGAAGCCCGCAGGGCCCACTCAGAGGAGCTTGTGCACAGTGATATCACAGCTGGGTGCTGTGGAGACATTCGAGAAATCAGGGCGACTTCTCGGCGCTCCCAAGAGGTCCCCAGGAGCGGCAGGAGGAGGCCGGTTAAGTTCAGAGATTCCCACAATCCCATGAACCTTTAAGATGGAGACGATAACAGAACCTCCCTTACCAGGTGCTTCAGAGTATTAAATCTGTTTATTTGTGCAAATGGCCCAGAACAGAAAGGACCTGACACTAAAAGCACCGCATAAGTCTTGGTTTTGTTTTTATCAGTTTTGGGTGGTTTTTTTTTTTTTTTGTACTGCAGACAGACTCCAACACAGGGCCTCGTGCATGCTAAGCGCGCGCTGTGTGTTGAACTCTGCATCTCGGCCCGTGCTTTGTGTGTTAGCCAGGGGTGACAGCAGTGATTGCTACCATGAGGATGGTTACAGTCTCCCTAGTATTTGTGTGTAGCAACATCTCCCCTCTAAATGACAAGCTCCCCAAGAAACCGTATCTTATTCAACTTTTCATTATATTACCAATCACACCACCTGAAAGCAAGGTGAGTTTTGTAATAGCAAAGAACTGCCTGCACAAATGAATAGATAAGGGGATGACCCCCTAGTGAAATCTGAGCTGTCGGCCCAGTTTTGCCATTACCTTCTAAGATGCCCCCGAGCGAGTCACTTGCAGGTCTCCAGCTCCCTCCATTCTGATTGCTTAGACTGAGGAGTATCTCGAGTTTACAAATTTTCCTGGATAGAAGGAATGAATTCCTCAACGTTACCAGTCAACAGGCCCATAGGTGCACTGCGTTGGAGGATTTTTTTTTTTTTAAGATTTCCTTGTAACAGAATGGATAGGAGACTCTCTTTTCTCTCTCTCTTTTTTAATTAATGAGTTCTTTTTTATTTTATTTATTTATTTTGTGTGTGTGTGTGTGAGAGAGAGAGAGAGAGAGAGAGAAAGAGAAAGAGAGAGAGAAAGGGAACTATGTGTCCCTGTGGAG